>JAJOOS010012225.1:0-37480 GCA_029582725.1 Solanum chiquidenum
CACTTTACATTACACTATAATCATGAGAACTACCTTTCAATCATATAGAAATCATACCATAACATACATACATACTTCATAGCTAATTTCAAGTGTAGAGGGTTAAGGATGAGGAAACTAGGTCATCAACACCACAACAACACATTAGGTATAAAATCATTACAATCTACGTAATTCACCTGCCATACTTGAGTTCAAAGAAGAACCAACCTTCATACCTTTTCCCCCTTCATGAGACATTCATACGTCAATTACCAAACAATTCATAACCAATACATAATACAAGGCAATCCATAAAGTAGTAACATACTCAACATCAATATAAGCAATTGACATATTCCCTTCATAGCCTTCAAGGCTTCATTCAAAGACTCAACCCTAAATTCATAGAAATTATACATAACCTAGGGTAGAATCATCATAGAAACATGAATTACATAACATCACATTCAATTCATAGCCTTCAATTTATATCCAACACAAACTAGGGTTCGAATTTGGAAAAGAAGGAGAAACATGGGTCTCATGGGGAATTCCTCAAGAAACCACCAATACAACATAAATTCATCCATAATTGTTCATATAACATTAATCAAAGTCAGTTTATAACATCAATTTCACTTTAGAAAGAAGACCCACGTTTTTGGGTTGAAACATAGAAAGTGGAGATTTTGAAATTCATCTTGAAGGGGCCTCTTGGGGATAGGAATCCCAAGAGTGATAATAAACCATACCTTATTGACGAATTAACCACGAAAATCCGAGCTGAAACCTTGGAGAATTGGTCTTCTTCTTGAAGCTCCAATCTTCTTCAATGGAGTTCTTGAGAAGAGAGAGTAGAGAGAAGGAGGAACTTTAGGTTTAGATCTTTGGGGTTTTGTGTTTGAGTGATAAAAGTGTGGTAAAGTGACTTAAAAATTATTATATACACGTCCCCTAATGTACCCTAAATACCCCTCACTTAGTTGGACTCTTTAATGAAATAAAAAATCGATTTTTGAATTTCTGCATTTTCGTCGCGGAACAAGTCCGCGACGCGGAGCTGTTCCCAGAAGATATTTGGAATTAAATTTTAAGACAGTAGAGTCCGAGACACAACCGCGTCGCGAAAAAGATTTTTGCTCCTTGGGGGAGCTAGTCCGCGATGCGGAACTATTCCCTCCAACTGCAATTCGCAAGCTGCCTTGGCAGCTTGCTTTGCCAAGGTTAGGGTCCTCCTCGGGGACCCTTGGGGTGGCCCCGGGGTGTCGTATTCGAACGTTTTGATCCTATAAACATAATTTTACCTAATTTAATCCTTTTTACACGATTATACCATCGTACGACACTCCCAAATCTGCCCAAAACCTAAGGACACACTAGGACACATTCTTTTCTAGTTTCCGAACGTCTTGGTAGTTTTTAGTTTTCGGACGTCTTGGTCGTTTCTAGTTTCCAGTCGTCTTGGTCGTTTCTTGACGTTTAGACTTTTTTAATCTTCCAAACTAAGTCAATAGCATTACTTTAGGTTTAGAAACATCATTTAAACTATTTTTAAGTCATTATTCAGAAGGTGAGGCTCTAACTTAAGTCATAGAATTTCCGGGGTGTTACACATCCGCCATGTTACTTCACAAAGAGAGAAATATATGAGTGCCCACCACTTGTATACCTCCAGTAAGCATTCAACATGTTACTTCACTATCAATAATCCACCCCCCCTCCCGCCTAATGTTAGAACATCTAACATTCATCATAACATCATTTGGGAATTCATATTTGTGCGTGGTGGAGCAATTAAATCATAATTGCACATACAATATATTACATGAAAATTATTTGGTTCCTGACCCTGATGAAATTTTGATAGGGGACCTTTGTTTGCTTGATGCGTACAAATGTTGCTACATGTTAAATAAATTCAGCTTATACCAAATTTGTTTTTGGGAGATTTGTTCTCATAACTAATGATTTAGCTATAATTAGAGGCATATAATTTTTGCTAAACCAACCAGCATTGTCAATATAATTTCATACTTTGGAATGTGCTCTTGATCTTAAAATTCGAGTAAACGACCTTACAAAAATCAATTTGTAACTTTATATCAAAGCACATGTGACCATCACATAAATGTAATTATCAAAATCATATAATTGCAGACGGTCCAGATGGCAGGAGAACGGACCTATATTCACCTTTTTTGTTATACGTTCCAAAACTTTAGGGGATACAATCTCAAACATAGCTGGTACAATGATCATTTTATCATAAGAATGAGCAGCACAAGAGAATTCTTGAAGAATCTTTTATTTCTTCAATATATAACCATGTAACTTCGCAATTACTTTTTCTCACATTTAAACCAAAATGGTCAACCAGTCATGCCAACTGATCTTTATTTCAGTACACTTATAGTTTACTTTTGCATGTTATTCCATCAGCGTTCCCATGTTTGTGTGCAACAAACAAGAGGAAAAACATGGGTAGTCTTTTACATAAATATTTTTAACCTGCTCTAGTTTTAGTAATATTAAATCTTTTCATAATTTATAGTTTCAATATAATAAAAAAAAATCAATTCATCCAAAACTTAAAATTTTTCGTTTGAGACTTACTACAACCTCATTATTCCTCTGATAATAGCACAACTCATTAAAGCTTACAATTAATTTCGTGTACTATCACATATTCCATGACACCATTCGTATGGTGAGCATCTCCTTCAAGAAGGAAATTATGTCATTATTGTCATGGTTAAAATTATTACAAGCAAGACATGTTTCTTTGTTTACTTTTGTCGTACCATAGGTACACAAACAATGAAAAGTTTGTAGTGCCACACAATAATATTATTCTGGTCATGGCCACAACCATTATAGGCAAGAATTACTTCTTTCTTTTTGCCCTTTTGGTAGTTTACAATAAACATACCATAATATTTATGACATATAAACGTACACGACCATTGACCATTTCTGTCAATTTTTTTTTATTTCTTTCGAACCTCTCGTAGAAGTGAGTTGTGGCATATTTCCAATCATACATGAATATGTTCTTATTCATATTATTTTCCTTCATATTTTGACATATTAACTTTCAAGAATGGGCAAACATTCACGATGCTTATTACAAGTCACAATCTCTTCATGAGTTGACCATAACCATTTATACATGGCATACCTTTATATTTGACATATTACATGACCCACCTTAACAACCCTTTGAAAGATAGAGTGCACCATCACTTTATATTCTTTTATTTTGAAGGAGGATTTATAAAATTTACTAGATTAGGTCCGCAAAAATTGAGGGTCAAATGACCTTTCATACCAAATCACTATAACTACTTTCAACCTTTGAAAGACCAATTTGAGATGATAATAATTACCTTCACATTTTTAAAGACTACCTGGAGAACCCATAATGTTCTTCCTTTCATAATTTCCACAATGATGAGTTTTATAATTCTATTCTTTCACTCCCTTATTCATACACTTAATCACTTGTCATCTTTCAGACTTATTATTCATTGCAACCACATTCGTATGATAGAATGGAGCAATTAGGCGGATTTCAAACTTATCATATATTGCTACCACATTCATTTCAGAGAATGGAGCAAACTCAATTGGACAAATTTCAAGACTTTTCATCAAAAAATATGCTATTTTTGTCTTAGTCATTATTTTATCATCATTATGGTACATTGAGACTCAAACTCAATATCTTATCCCTATAAGGCGTGTTAGGCCATGATTCTAGGTGACTTGAACCCGATACCTTATCATCATGGTGCATCAAAACTCAAATTCGTGTCTTACCCTCTTGGTGTGATTGAACTTAAATCTATCGTCTTATCCTCAAACATTATTTCATTATGTACATCCGGACTTTAACCTGATGTCTTACCATTTGGTGCGATGGGACTTGAATTCATCGTCTTACTCTTCAATCAATATCATATAAGTCAAAACAATTAGAACTCAACCATGAGCCTTTAAAATAAAACAAAGAATTATAGAAGCAAATTTAGTCAAATATGACTAAAAGTTTCCTCATCTCTAGTAATTGTAAATATTAATAAGTTCCTCATAATTAACACTTAGAAAATAAACATGAAGATTTACTTCTTTATTCTTCAATTCTTTTCTAAAATAAAGAATTGTTAGTATATCATAAACCAATGTATAAAATTATTAGAGTAAAAAAACCCAATATGTTCTACCTCTTCAAATAACACATATATATGAGTTAGGTGTGCTTCCAGATACCGTTGGAAATATCTTTCCAACGCCGCCGAGTTTGCGCGATTCCGAGTTTGTATGGGTGAGATATACCCATTCGAAGTTGAGCTGTTCAAATAAGGAAAGCCTAATCCGGATTTTAGAAAGGCATTATGGTCTTTTAAATACCGCATGACTTAATTTCATTTTTGGGTAGTTAATTGGGGTCTAAACTGATAGGATTCAGTTTACGCTTTTGCAATATTGAGTTAGGGTTTTAGAGAAGAGAAAAAGGAGAAAAAAGGAGAAAAGGTCAGTATTTCGTCAAGATCATTAGATTTCGTTGTGGATTTCGCCAAGGATTCAATCCTACGAGGTATGTGAAACTTTCATAGCGTTGGGTTTGTTCACCCAAGCACCAATCATGTTTGTTTCAGCGAAATTCATTTCTAGAAAGTTGAAAGTATGATGTTCTTCAAGTTTGCTTTAGTTCTTGAGATTTGATGGGATTGTGGAGTTCTTGATGGAATCATGTGGATTTAAGAGTTGTTTTGAATTAGATTCTTGTGTATATATACTGGGCATTTGAATCTATAGAGGGATTGAGAAAAAGAATCAGATTTAGGCGAATTAGGGTGAGAAAACGAAGAAGGAAAAAGTCGAGCCGGTTTTGGCACGCAAGTCCGCGACGCGGACTTGCTCCCCTAGTGAAAAAAAATCACCTCCGCGTCGCTGTGAAGACGCGGACTCCTCTGTTTCAAAATTAAATTTCACGATCAAATAATTAAATGCATCTCCGTGTCGCGGACTAGTTGCTAGAACATGATTTCTTGATCTTTTCTCATGTTTAACTATCTAAAAACACTCCTAAACATCATGAGATCCTTCCTATCACAAATCACAATCCTTGAATCCATAATTCAATTCAAGGAAAGTTAAGAGTCAAGTCAAGAGAAGTTAAGAGTCAAGTCAAGAGGTTAAGAGTTGAGTCAAGAGAAGTTCATAAAGTATTCCAAAAGTCTTTTACAAACGTTTTAACTTTATTTTAAGACTTAAGCTTTGAGTTGAGTAAAGAGTAAGAGAAAAGTTCATTTCTTCAAAGATTATATGGGAACTAAGCATTCCCAAGAGTTAAAAATGTTTTCACATTTGAGCAAGAAGGGAAACACCGATTTCCAAGAGAGCTTTTATGCTAAGTTTTGAGTAATTATCTCAAACCAAAGAAAGAAGTTTTGTTTTAAAGGCATATGAGCTAAGTACATTTTGGGAGTAGTATTGAACACCGATATGGGGATGCGAGTTCATAATAACTCAAGTCTCCATAAACCATGTAGCCATCATGGGAAGTAAAGGATCATACTTTTTAGATGATTCCTTAAGTGCTTTTTAGCATAGACTTGTGGATCCACTTAGTTAAGGCGTTCTATATGACGGCAAAGTATATGACAGTTCTGGCAGCATGGTCAAGACGCTGTATCACCACTTAGGCTCATAATGGTGGTTGCCGGTAAGAGAAACTCCCACATAAACTATATTACTTTATTATATGAGTACAATTGAGTTTGTTATTGCATTTCTTTAACGAACTAAGTTGCTTTCTACTATTTTAAAAGCTTTCTATATATTGCATGTGTATTGTTGCTTTATATTGAGTTAAGTTATTCATGAGTTGTGTAAAGCCAAGGTAAGTGTTTCTTTCAGATTCCCTTCAAGCTTATGTTATGTTTAGTTTTCCCCTCGCATACTCGTACATTCAATGTACTGATGCCATTTGGCCTGCATCGTTGTTATGATGCAGACACAGGTAACCAGGATCAACATCCAACGCCTCATTCATCCAGTTGAGCATTCAGAGTCAGTTGGTGAGCCTCCTTGCTTTCTGGAGGGCTCCTTTTTATCATATGCTTTTAGTATTTCATTTGTTAGGATGATTGGGGGTCTTGTCCCAACATCTCTCCTTGTTTAAGAGGATTCGTAGACAGTCAGTAGTTCAATTATCTTTACATTATTATTTCATATGTTAAGACTTAAGTTGCCATTTTGGCCAAGTTGAATGTTTGACCTTTAAACGTTATAAGTTATTTTATTAAACAGTTGAGTAGAAGTGCATTTGATCATTGTAATAATGCTTAGAGTCTTCCGCTGAGTAAGTAAGCCAAGCCAAGGGTTCTCTTGGGGCCAGCTGGTTCTCGAGTGCCAGTCCCGCCTAGGGTGTAGGCTCGGGGCATGACATATCACCCTAAAGGTCATCACGTTACTGTACCAACCCAAATTTCTTTAAGCTAAAACTCGAACCATTCTTCATTTTGAGTAAGATTTTACTGAAGAGTTTAAATTTTCTTAGGTGTCAAAGTCACTAGATATAACACCTCAAGTTCCGAAAAGAACTGAAGATAAATTCATTCAAGTCATCTGTAAGTTTTTTTAAGTTTTGGGTTAACTTCAAAAGACCATAACTTTTAGCACATAATGATTTAAGTGGTCCATGCAGCATCAAATCGAAGATCTTTGAGTCCTCTTTCCAACGCCACCGAGTTTAACAAAATCTGAGTTCGGATGAGGGTGATATGACCGTTTGAGTGCATTCTCTCTAGATAGGGATTTTTCACCTAAACTAAGGAGGGGTATTTTAGTCTTTTCTATACCCCACTTAGTCTAAGCGTGAATTACACCCAATTTAGGGTCTAAACTGATTAAATCAGTTTCATTCATCCCCAAAACATTTAGGGATTCAGAGAGGAGGTTCAAGAGGAGAAAAAGTTCAAGGTTTCAAGCGTCCATCCAAGATTTTGCCAAGAACCTAGTTCTTTGAGGTATGTAAGTTTTCATAGTGTTGGGTTCGTTCACCCACACACCAATCATGTGATTTTCATCCATAATTTCATTCTTGAGGTTGAATGATTGTTTTACTCGAACAATAAAATGAAAAATGACTTGTTTTCAAAAAATTGACTCAACTTATGACTTGAACAGAAGTCAATTTTCCAAAAACAAAGAGAGTTGCCACTTAATTTTTTTAAGAGATTAAGAAAACTTATAAATTTTTAACAGATTTAAACAGATTAAAACCAATTGAAATTAAAAAGGGGGTTCATGGTTCAATTCACATTTTGAGAAGGTGTTAGACCCTCGGAATGTTCGCTAACTTGAGGTTGACCAACGATTTGACTTAAAATATTTGACTAACTTTAATTAATTAAGTAAGAAAAATCCATTTTTTATTTAAGGGAATAAACTAAAGGGGACTTTCAAAGGGAAATAATATGTAGGTAGTAAGACAAATAATAATATAAGATAAAACTGAGTAAAAATATAAATATTTTAATTTTAATATAAAAGGAGAAATGACTCTCTTTTGGGGAACTTAATCAAATAAAACCAAGTCAAATAAAAGGTTAGTTAATACAAACAATAAATAATAAATAAATAAGAGTAAATGAAGAAATATTAAATTTGGGTCTTTTGGGTTCAACCTGTCCTAAGCTAAACAATGGGCCAGCTGCAAGTTTAGCCCATTTAGTTTCTTCCTCAACCTGTCATTGCTGCAATAGGGCTTGGGCTTTCGGCCCACTTTTACCCCCAAATAATAGGATATACACTAGGTGTATATCTGATGTATACACCATGTGTACGACTAGTTTTTGAACTCCCAAACCTGTATTTTTGTTGTATGCATCAGGTATACATCCCATTTTTGAGCTTTCGGAGGCTTGCATTAGCTTCCCTTTCACCCTCAAACACCAAAGGCTGACTCGATACTTGAAAATACGAGGATATGATGAAAAGAGTACAATTTAGACTCCGCGAAGCATCACATGTGACATAAATAAACAAAGTATACATGAGTAACAAACCATTGTCTTAATATGGAAAAGCATTAAGTAAAAAAACACATTTACTATTGTTTTAAGTATCAAACATTAGGTGTCACACCAAAGGGTCCAAAAATCAGAAAATAGTAGCCAACTAATTCATGTTTGAACACAAGAAGAAAATAGGTACAGTCGAATAAGTAAACAAAGCAACATCACTATTCAATTAAACATTTTAGACAATGACATAATTCAACATGAAATGATGCCCATAGAGAGTAGCATTGCTTAGCAGGAACACCAACTAAATAACTCAATTGAATAGAAAATGAAAATTAGGAAGAGTATCTACAGATTTAGGCAAAGACAGGAGAACTACTGCGATTTTAACTAGCAACAACATGCTGGAAAATTAATTACTAAAACTCAGAACATCGATCAATTAACAGATACTCATAGGACCCGAACTGAAGTTACAATTTTACTCTAAGGACAACAATGGACATCCTTCCAGCCTAACAGATACCAACTGAACAAAAATAAAGTGCAACAAGGACACAAACTTTAGAAATTCAAATCAAAAGGAAGAACCAAACTCTTAATCAGAGGGACTTTAGGCATAAATCACACACAAAGACATATTCTATAGTTCAGCAACACAGCATATATCAACTTGAATCAAAATGACTGATCATTAAGCGCCAATAATAAACCAAAGAAGAAAAGAAACATTTGAGCAAGGAAGAACAAGAAGTAACAGTAGAGTTCAGATTGCAAACAAAATGCCAGATAAAATGTGTTAAGGTCAAAAGGAAATTACCTTTTCCCGGGCAGCGAACTTAGACACGAGATGAGCAGGAGAGGAAGCTTCCACCACCACAATCGACTCCGAGAATCCCAATGAGCAGCAAGAATATTGTGTTTGAAAAAGAAAAAAAAAACTGGAATCTAAGTACTCTCTATAATATTTATTGATTTTTGAGTCTATCTTTGCCACAAAACCAATGTATTTCTATGCATCTTTCCCTTATATCAACTCAAATTTCTCCAACCCTAAACAATGAAGAAGGAAGTGGTTTATATAGGAGAGAGTAGAGGGGATGAATAAGGTACCAGCTCGAATTAGTGCCAATATTATCGTTGTCAAAAGCTAAAAACTAAAGCTACACTTTAAAAGTGTACCCAAAAATATTTTTGGCAACAATTTATAAGTGTTGCCTAGATTTAGTGTGGCCTTAGGACTAAAATGGTGTAGTGGTAATTTGAAATTATTACAGATGCTTGTACATGTTGAGAGTGATGCTTTCACTTGTTCATAATTGAACATTTGTACTCATTGTGACTCATGCTTTGCTGGAAATTTGAACGAGGTGTTGTTGCTCGTATTCTGAACTGTCTCTTTTTTCTTCTGAAAAACTTCAATGACGTTCCTGTATCCATAAAAAACTTGTCAATTTTGGGGAGCTCCTCGCCCTTTTGACTTCTCCATATTCATTGAATGGGGGAATAGGATGATCTTGAGGCAAACTTATAGACCTGCATCCATAGAAAATTGTTAGTTTTTAAAACAAACTGATCTGTGTTGAGTTCTTCAATTGCTTGCTCCTTGTCTTGCTATCTTCAGTTGATCACTCTTATCTCTTGCTTCTCGATAGACATAAAATGAAATTATACAAAATGTTTGACATATCAAAGCCTAAAAAAAGATTTTCAAAAATCAACTTGGGAAAAGTCACTGTCAAATATCATGTCATGCACAACTTAAATGAACGTCCTTGGTTCGAAATTTCGGTGTATCTGATAGCTTGTTTTGGAAAATTCAAAATCCTTAAAGCTTGGGAAATTTCTTACACGGTCCTCCCAAAATTTGCTATAATTGAAAGGTTTTGCAGTTGACTCTAAAATCCAAAGGTTTCGGAGATTGTTGCAGTTGACTATTAACTTTAACGATGCCAGAGATCATTTGAAGTTAGCTTTAAACTTCTAATATGCTTGAAATATTCAAAATTTACTGCAAACTTCTAGTGATGCTTGAAGGAATTTCTTAGGCCATCCTTAAAAATTTCTGTCCCAGTTAGATGTCTTGGGTATCTCAACTGTTGATGAGCAAATCATTGAATATTTCAGATCCTCTCAAAAATTCTGTCATTTTGCAAATCTCAACGTAACTTCAGTCTTGATTTGTTGGAGAGATATTTTTCTTGGGAATTTTTGAGTTCCTCTCAAAAAATTTGTCGCAGTTTCTATTGTAAAGAAAAATAGAAATCTTACGGGAGATATGACGGAGCCGTTGTGGTTCCTACGTATCCCGTTGATGCATAAATTAGGTCAAATGTAGTTCTCCCTCAAAGATTAACAGAAAAAAGAAAATTAAACAAGGAACCGACCGAGACAGACATAGGCCGCCTACGTATCTCATTCTTGATAATTCAGGTCGAACGTAGTTCAAATACAGACGGAAAATATTGAAAATATATAAAGGGGTGACCGAAGCTGACATAGGCCGCCTACGTATCTCATTCTTGAGAATTCAGGTCAGACATAGTTTATTACAAAAGATAATTTTCTAACTACAAAACATCAAACGATTACAAACAAACGATGCGATTACAGGGAAATAAGCAAAGAAACTCTAAATCTTCAAATATAATAGCTCTTGATAACATCTGAGTCGATTGACAACTTGAGATGAATGTCTATGTTCAACCATGACATGTGATCAAGCAAATGCATTATCAAAGATTTGGAACAGTTCGAGACTCAGGGTAAGTCGAATCTGGATGAGACAGAAATTGTAAATCTAGAAAAGGATGACTGTGTCAAAGAAGTCATAATCAGGGCCATCTGAGTAAAGCTCAAAAAGGAGAACTCAACAGTTTACTTATTCAATCTCATCTTCATCCACCTCATTTTTGTTCATTCAGCTTGTGACATGACATGATATTGACAGGTTTTTTTTAAAAAATATTTACTGACACAAAAAAGAAAGAGTGTTAGATAGAAAAATTAAAGCAAGTAAAATAATTTTTCATAATAAAAGAGGCTTTCATTGAAATTAAGGAAATTCGAACATTGGCCATGACCATGAGCCATTTTGCCTTTTCCAAAACATTACGAGGGATATGAAAACATAATCAAGTAAAATTGCATAAGGAGTGGGTCTCGGGCCTCTTCCGGACTACCACCGATTATAGAAATAGCATAAATTTTATCTTTGTCTATCAAGATGAGCGAGGAATCAAGAGCAGAGTGGAAGTTCAATTAAGAACTTTCTCTATTGGCTCGGCGTCTCATATGCCTGGTGTCTCGATTATCCTCTTGGGCACAACATCACCTTCTTCAAAAAGATCCCCAATTCCTTCTCCAAGATCGTCATTATTGGCATATTCCTCTACCAGAAAGGACTGGCATAAATGAGGCAGAGACTTTGGTGGAACATGATTAATCACCTTCTTGTTCTGGCCCTCTCTTGACACTAAAGCAAAAGCTAGATGGGGTTTCATGCTCTTAAAATTGAGTTTCTCACTTATGCGAGGAGAAGCTACAACTTTCTCATGGTTTTCAGGACTAGCCGAAACTATCGCCTTTACCATGCACCACTCATTCTCCGTCTCTATCCTATTGATAGTGACGCCTCCATGGTTTTGTAGAGGATTACTATTGACGCTGGGTAGAATGGTCCTGGCCACTTTCTGGTCGATTAAGTTCTGGATCATGTGCTTCAAATTAATACAGTCTTCAGTATCATGCCCAACACTGTTGGAATGATACGCACACCTTCGATCGGCTCGGTAGAATCTTGAGCTAGTATCGATTGACTGGATGAATAATACCTATTGCTCAAACAACTTCATCCGACTTTCAATAAGAGGAGTAAAATTTCGAGTAGGTTTCTTCTCAAAACATGGACGAGATAAATCATAACTGCCTTGCTGAGAGGGAGGTACTTGGCGATAATTCAGAGTATTTTGGTGGGGAGGTGCTTGAAACCTTGGGTCAATCATGTTAATGGTGAATCCTCCACGATTCAACACTGAATCACCATTGTCATTGGGAGAGAAAACTTGAATGGTGATAATTTTTTGATCAATCAAGTATTGAATTTTATGCTTCAAGTTGATGCAATCCTCAGTGGTTTGTCCAGCACCTCCTGAATGGTAAGCACAATGAAGATCGGGCCTATAAAGTCTGGAATTAACATTGACATTTTTTGGACCAATTGATCTTATCAGACCAGCCACTTTCAATCTCTCAAAGAGTTGGGTTTGACTTTCAACCAAAAGAGTAAAGACTCGAGAAGGTTTCTTCGAATACTCATGACAAGAAAGATTGTAATTATTTCACGATGGCAGAGGTACTTGACGATAACTTGGAGGGTTTTGGTGACTTGGTGCTGGTATTTGGAAATTTGAGTAATGTGGAGCTCGGTAGCTAAGAGGAGCATTTGAGTAATTTGGCAATACAACTTGGTAACTTGATTGAACATATGGATAATTTGGCAATGGAGCTTGGTAATTTAGATAATATGGTGGTGGAGCTTGGTAATCTCATTGGATGGGGTGAGGATTTTGTGGAGCTAAATGGTAGGTTTTGGATGGTAAAGGTTTTCGAACATTGACACTGGCTTTTTTATTTTTGGTTCGATTCAAATGAGATAGAGGAAACATCTTCCCTCTTCCTCCTCAATGGTCCCGAGGATTCATCTCGGGGAGTCTTCGGATGATTTTTCCAATCTTAAGACTGTGTTCAATAGCTTCACCAATTTTGACTATCTCACTGAACTTCCCTCCTAAAATGAGCAATATCCTATTGTAGTACTCCGGCTCTTGAATGCGCATGAAGACTTCAATAATTTCTTTCTCGTCATGGGAGGCCTAACCCTTGCAGCCTCTCTTCTCCAATGGTAGGCATACTCTCGATAGCTTTCAGTAGAATTCTGTTTGATTCTCTCCAAAGAGTATCGATCGGGAATGAATTCTACATTGTAACCAAACCTTTCAATGAAGTCTTTAACCAAAGCGTTCCAACTTGGCCACTGCTTGATTTCTTTAGAAATAAACCATTCCAATGCTTGTCCTTTTAAACTTTGACTAAAGAGTCGCATCAACGAAGCCTCATCTTTCCCAACTCCAATGAGTTGATCACAATAAGCCCTCAAATGAGTCAAAGGATTCTCAACTCCACTAAATGTATCAAACTTTGGTACTTTAAAACCTTCTGGAAACTCCAAATATGGATGACGACACAAATATTCATAATTCAACCCCACAATGTCTGGGGTGTACTGAACGTCCTTCATTGCATTCATAACTTCCTCTCTGATGCTTTGTTCAACCTTTCATTTTATAACCTTCCACTCCTTCTCTTTCTTCTCATAATGTTCGAGTTCAACATGTGTAGCAGATGAAGGGTACGATTCTGGCGATATTAGAAGATGTAATGAGGTTTTTAAAGGTATGGGTTGAGTGGTAGGTGGGTTTTGGGAAATTTGAGTAGGAATTTGATGACTGAGAGGAAAATTCTGGAGAATGTTGGTATTTGGATTTTGAGAAGTGGGTAACTTTTGGTTTGAGGAGCTAACATGAGATGGGTTAGAGGTGGTTAAGTCGATGATGGGAGGTTTTGGAATGGTAGCGGTGGTTGAATTGTTTGGAAAACATTCGGATGTTTGATCCGAAGTAGGAAACTGGAGTGGAGGCATTTCGTTGTTTGGAGTAGGAGTGTTGGCAATGATAGGTAGATTTGTCAAATCTCGGGTCTTATCCATTTCAGCCCTCATTTCAGCAATCTGTTAGAATAATTATGCAATCAACTTTCTGTTCAGCTATGATGGGGTCACTCACAATAATTTCGGTCAAATCAGTATTCTCAACATTTTCAACCACTTTTTCTTTGCCTTTTGACAATCATTAGCCGGGGAAGGAATCTTTGGGATCTTTAGAGCTTGTGAAGTATGGATGTTCAGCCATTTTCTCAACATAGATCAGTTTTGAGTACCTGACAAAGAAAAACAACTCAAAGGCAAATGTGTTAGTCTTTGTCGATGATAATTAATACAAAATATCACACACATTACTGTAAACACATAAGAGTTGCTTCATTTGAAGATAAAATAGCCCACATATATAGAGAAATGACTAAATAAACAGGAATTTGTCTATTTGATTTTGAGCCTAGTGAATCGACTTGAGTCGAGACAAGTCGATTGTGTCTTTCATTGTCGTACTTCCAATTTTTGACTGAGATGTAACTCTAATTTCTTTGTAAGAGTTGAAGAAGATGGAGTTTCTAAAGAATGGGGACCGAACCTTGAAAGGCTTCCTACGTATCTCACAAAAGAGAATTCAGGTCCTACGTAGTTCGACCCACTTCAATCTCTTTTTGATTTGAGATAAAGGGTTAACTTTTTTTTTTTCCTGAGATGAGAAAGTAAGATTTGAAAAATGAAGTTCGAATTTTGTTGGGAAACTAAAGACTCGAAAAGTATTTGGACGCACTTTTGACGGTGACTTGATATTTTTGCTTAGGGGTTCTAAACACAATTTATAGAGGAGTGAACTAGAAAATCTCCAAATAAATCAACATATTCACACAAACAGTTATAACACATAGACAATTATTGCGCGTTTTAAACAGATATGTGGCCCTTTTGTGCCAAGGGTAGGCCTAACGATTTGAAGGATGCATAACGTCATTTGAAACATTCGATTGCCCCAAAACCCAAATTTATACAAGTTTTACGAATAAACTGAATGAGGATACATAATAGGGGAAATGACATACAAAATATCAATCCCGCGCAGGGGTACAATCCTAAACTATGCTTCCATGGAAAGATCCTTCGTTTCTTGATTTTTTGTCATCTCCGGATATCCACGCTTTTCTTTGAAATAATAACTTGCTCCTTCTTCGATTAGAATAAAGCTATAATCTAACTCCCTAACCCAAGAGACAATGTTTTGCCAAATGACGTATACATCTTTCAAATTTAGAAACATAAGTATGATTGTCTTTTTAATGACCAATGGGCCAACTTAGACACAAGGTGGGCTTCTAATGGGCCCAACACGTCTTGGGTGTTGGGTCAACTTAGTTCAAAATGCGCTAAATTTGGGATTTGGTTTTGCTCTACGCTAGTTGACTAAGAGCGGTTTTTGAAAGACCCGAAACCCAAGTGGACAACTTAGGCTGGAACTCACGACAACCATTGGACGCATGACGTACCAATATATTGTTGATCATTCCGGAAAAAGGTCGAGTATAAAAAGTTTGGCTGCGATTATGCAAAAACCATCCTTAATATACTATACATACAACAAAAAATGACATGAATGCAATGACAGTTGTAACAATTTAAACACAATAAGCACAGATAAACAATTCAACAATTAATATCAATTAGTTAAATAGTCAAATCTTATGGTTAAAACTTAATTAAATCCCCAACAGAGTCGCCATTTCTGTTTTACTCAAAAAATAAAATGAAAATGACTTCTTTTCGAAAAATCGACTTAACTTG
This sequence comes from Solanum chiquidenum, assembly GCA_029582725.1. Classification (NCBI taxonomy): domain Eukaryota; kingdom Viridiplantae; phylum Streptophyta; class Magnoliopsida; order Solanales; family Solanaceae; genus Solanum; species Solanum chiquidenum. Next base: position 15,535 of record JAJOOS010012225.1, read on the forward strand.
TGACTTGAAGAGAAATAAATTTTCCAAAAGAAAGAGAGTCACCACTTAATATTTTTAAGAAATTAAGAAAACTTATAAATTTTCAACAGATTTAAACAGATTAAAACCAATTGAAATTAAAAAGGGGGTTTGGGGTTCAATTCACATTCTGGGAAGGTGTTAGGCCCTCGGAATGTTCACTAACTTGCGGTTGACCAACGATTTGACTAAAACATTTGACTAACTTGAATTAATTAAGAAAATCTTTTTTTTATTTAAGGGAATAAACTAAAGGGGACTTTCTAAGGGAAATAATATATAGGTAGTAAGACAAATAATAAAATAAGATAAAACTAAGTAAAAATATAAATATTTTAATTTGAATATAAAAGGAAAAATGACTTTCTTTTGGGGAACTTAATCAAATAAAACAAAGTCAAATAAAAGGTTAGTTAATACAAACAATAAATAATAAATAAATAAGAGTAAAGGAAGAAATATTGAATTTGGGTCTTTTGGGCTCAACCTGTCCTAAGCTAAATAATGGGCCAGCTGCAAGTTCAGCCCATTTAGTTTCTTCCTCAACCTGTCATTGCTGCAATAGGGCTTGGGCATTTGGCCCATTTTTACCGTCAAATAACAGGATATACACTAGGCGTATATATGATGTATACACCATGTATACGAATTGTTTTTGGACTCCCAAACCTGTATTTGAACTTGTACTTTGTATCTCTGCATTTTTCAACCTGCCTTTCTGTATTTTTGACCCTGAATATGGTATTTTTGCTATGTATACTGCTGACCCTTTTTGAGCTTTTGGAGGCTTACATTAGCTTCCCTTTCACCCTCAAACACCAAAGGCTGACTCGATACTTGAAAATACAGGGATATGATGAAAAAATTCTAATTTAGACTCCGCGAAGCATCACATGTGACATAAATAAACAAAATATACATGAGTAACAAACCATTGTCTTAATATGGAAAAGCATTAAGTGAAAAAAAAACCATTTACTACTGTTTTAAGTATCAAACATTAGGTGTCACACCAAAGGGTCCAAAAATCAGAAAATAGTAGCCAACTAATTCATGTTTGAACACAAGAAGAAAATAGGTACAGTCGAATAAGTAAACAAAGAAACATCACTATTCAATTAAACATTTTAGACAATGACATAATTCAACATGAAATGATGCCCATAGAGAGTAGCATTGCTTAGCAGGAACACCAACTAAATAACTCAATTGAATAGAAAATGAAAATTAGGAAGAGTATCTACAGATTTAGGCAAATACAGGAGAACTACTGCGATTTTAACTAGCAACAACATGCTGGAAAATTAATTACTAAAACTCAGAACATCGATCAATTAACAAATACTCATATGACCCGAACCGAAGTTGCAATTTTTACTCTAAGGACAACAATAGACATCATTCCAGCCTCCTTAACAGTTACCAACTGAACATAAATAAAGAGCAACAAGGACACAAACTTTGGAAATTCAAATCAAAAGGAAGAACCAAACTCTTAATCAGAGGGATTTTAGGCATAAATCACACACAAAGACATATTCTATAGTTCAGCAACACAACATATATCAACTTGAATCAAAATGACTGATCATTAAGCGCCAATAATAAACCAAAGAAGAAAAGAAACATTTGAGCGAGGAAGAACAAGAAGTAACAGTAGACTTCAGATTGCAAACAAAACACCGGCTAAAACGAGTTAAGGTCAAAAGGAAATTACCTTTTCCGGGGAAGCGAACTGAGACACAAGACGAGCAGGAGAGGAAGCTTCCACCACCACGAGCGACTCCGAGAATCCCAATAAGCAACAAAAATATTGTGTTCGAAAAAAAAAACTGGAATTTAAGTACTCTCTATAATATTTATTGATTTTTGAGTGTGTTTTTGCCTCAAAACCAATGTATTTCTATGCATCTTTCCCTTATATCAACTCAAATTCCTCCTATGCTAAATAATGAAGAAGGAAGGGGTTTATCTAGGAGAGGGTAGAGGGGGCGAATTGGGGGGAGAATGGGCAGATTTAGGATGCAATTCGAAATTTGAATTACAAATTCCTTAAGAGATAAGGTGCCAGCTCGAATTAGTACCAAACTCCAACGGATTGAGAATCATGGTCGTCCGATTCTGAGCCAATAACGATGAGGCACGTGAGATGCAAACACCTAGCTGATTCAATACGATTCACGTACAGAGGATAAGGGAGAGAGGAGACACGCGAGCTGGAGTGGGCAGCTGAGCTCGATCGTCTGGATTGCTGAAGTTCTGGGTTTTGCGCGAGGAAAAAGAACAAATAGAGGTCGCGTTGGTGTTGTATTGTATAGTTGTTGCTGATGTCTTGGAGTTGTTTGGGCTGGGTATTTGGAAATGGGCTGGGATTTTAAAGAGAAAACATGGGTTGCTGGAAAATTGAAAGAAGAGGGACCAACACTTGTTGTTTTGATGGGTTTAAGATGTTGGCGGAAAATTGTAATTAAACAATGACCAAATTTGTATTAAACATGAACAAAATGAATTAACACAAATTAATTAATGAGCCTCTTAATATTAACGAAATAAAATAATAACTTAATTATAAACTAATTAATCTGAAAAATATAAACTATTACTAAACTAATTAACCAAATCTTTAATTAAAACAAAATCTTTTTGAGACGATTTTCGAATAATCATAAAATATACTAATTATATACATAATTATGTAATTATCTAAAATTTATAAAAAGTGACAAAACTATTTAAAATAACTTGCGAACTGTATAATTATTTTTTTTGAAATTTTATAAAACTAATTATTTTAAATTGTTTGAAATTGAAGAAGCTCGAAATGATTAATTTATATTGTGGAGGTCCAAAATTGGGTGTCAACAATGATTTGAGTTCTTGAGGTTTTGTGTGCTTCATTCTTTGATAATGGGGTTTTGTTGAGTTCTTAAGGTGAGGATCTTGTTTATGAGCATTGTTCTTGAGAGATTTCGAGTATATTTTCATGAAATTGTGTTGGGTAAATGAATCTAAGGAAATTTGGAAGAGACCACTCGATTCTAAGTGAATTAGGGCCGCCAGAAACCGAAGAGGAAAATTCATTGGATTTTCAGGGTAGGGGCTGGGGCGACACGTCACTAATGCGCCAGGGGGGTTGGCGTGGCGCGCCAGAAATGGGGCGCTGTAGTTATGGGGCTGACTCCCTGCGCCAGGAATGCTCCAAGGTCGCCTACCTTCGTCCCCTTCCGTCGTTCGTTTCGTCTGATTTCTTTTAAAACATATCTTCGCTCTCTTCTTGATTTTAACTATCCAAAGTACATCTAATCATATATATATCCTATATATCATAATCATGATGCTTGAATTCATAATTCAAATTCGAGGTAGAGTTAATAATAAAGTTTGAGAAGGTCCCTTTGAATATTTTTGAGGATTCTTCTACAATTACTTATAAATTGTATCAAGACTCGAGTAAGTGAGTACGACAATGAGAAGAGTGTATTCTTGAGTCTACGTTATTATTGAGTTCCTTGAGTCGAGTCATTCATGCCCATAAATTCCACATGAACTCCATAAATTGAGTATCTTTGAGAGGAGTAGTATCTTCAAATTCTAACTTCTTGATTATTGAGTTCCTGATCCTTTTGAGATTATATTACTAATTATGGGACTACTATATTTTATACATGAAGGTTCTTAAGTTGAGTCGTTCATGCCCATAATTCCGTAAGAACCCTATGAGTCGAGCATTCTTGAGATGAGTAGTATCATTGAGTCCTTGAGTTCTAGAGTTATCGAGTTTCGAGTATTGAAACCTATATATGGTTATTGAAACCCTTGAATTAAGTCATTCACATCCATAATCCGGCATGAACCTTATTTTAAGAAGTCTTTTACAATTATTTATAATCTGTTTAAAACTTGAGTAAATGAGTATGAGGATGAGGAGAGTCGAGTTTCATTTTTCAAAATGAATAAATGGGAACTAAGTATTCCCAAGAGTAAATGTTTTTACATTTAAAATGAGAGGAAACTTTGATTTCTGAATGAGTTTATGAGGGGTTTTGAGCACTATCTCTTTAAAGAGAATCTTTTGAGTAATAATCTCAAAGTTTGAGGATGAAGAAATGCTTTTTAACATATTAGCATGAGCTATATTATTGGGAGTAGTATTGAGCACCGATATGGGGATGAGTTCGGACAACTCAAAGTCCTCATAAACCATGTGTGCCAATATGGGTAAAAATGGTCATAATTTTTAGATGATTCCTTATTGCTTTTGAAACATAGCTTAGAGGATCCACTTAGTTGAGAATGCCTTATACTCCAGCAAGGTATATGACAATTCTGGCAGCGTGGGCGAGACACTGTATCATCACATAACTCATAGTGATGGTTATCGATTAGAGAATCTCCCAAATAAGAGTTATTATTGTATTTTTACATACAATTGAGTCGTTATTGTATTTTTACACACAATTGAGTTATTATCCACTGTTTTGAAAGATTTCCATATATTGCATCTTTCATCGTTGCTTTATCCTTGAGTATCTTGAGTTGAGTATCTTTAAGTTGATTATCTTACCTTTGATTTGAGTATCTCATCCTTGAGTTGAGTATCCTATCCTTGAGTGGAGTTTGAGTTGAGTTGAGTGAGTTTGAGAAGAGGTAAGTATGTTTCCTTTCTATCCGCTCAAGCTTATGTTTATGCTTTAGAATTCCCCTCGTACATTCAATGTACTGACGCCATTTGGCCTGCATCTTTTCATGAGGCAGATACAAGTATTCAAGGTCATCAACAAATGCTTTGTTGATACCACTTGCAGTTCCACTTAGCTTTGGTGAGCCTCCTTGCTTCCGGAAGGTTCCACCTTTACTTTCAGTTTGTTAGGATATTGTGGGTTCTATCCCGATAATCCTTCTGTAATAGTAGAGTCTTCCTAGATAGTTTAAAGGTCGAGGAGTCTATCATTATTTCCTTTGTTGTTGTAATATTTTGAGTCTACGAGGCATTTAACTATTTCTTGATAAATTATTTTCAAACGATTATTGGAGTCGAGTTTAAATTAAGTTTTTAAAGTTACTTTTGCATCACGAGTTTTCATTTTACTTGAGTAAGTCTTCCGCTGAGTAATAAGCTAGGCCAAAGGTTTTCTTAGGAACCAGCAATGGTTTTCGAGTGCCAGTTATGTCCAGGAAGTATGCTCGAGGCGTGACAGTTAAATGCCCAAACAAGTAGGTACATAGTTTTTTTTTGGTTAACTGGATAAAAGTTTTTTTTTGGTTAACTGGATAATATTATTAGCAAAGAAGGTTAAGTATCATTACAAAATAAGGGAATAGTATTATTCCCTGTATATATGGTAGCATTGGTTCCTATCAAATTACTATTATGAGTAGAAATTTCCCTTCGATAAGTAGTTCCTAGTATATCTGCCAAAACTGCCTCATTTGCAAACATCGGAGGAACTTGCAAAATCCTTGTGTGCTCAAATAATCGATTCTTGGCCCCTTCCTTGGTAAAGAGGTCGGCTACCTTGCTCTGCTCTCTATAGGTATGCAAGAGTTTTGGATCTCCCAATAGTTGCATCAATGACCTGCATTCACAAATTATAGATCTGTAAGATTCATGGACATTGTTAATAAAATTTATTACTTCGAGTCTAAAGGAGATTTCCAAAGGCATCAAGTTGTTATCCTTTGCAATCTTAAGTCCCTGCATAAGAGCTAATAATTCTGTCAGAGTATTAGTACTATTTGGAATACCCTTCATGAAGCCTAGTATCTAATCACGTCTATTATTACGTATAACTCATCCAATACCCCCTACACCGGGATTACCTAAGGAGGAACCATCAAAAATGCGTTTATAATGGCCAAGTAATGGAGGTTCCACATTAGGCTAATAGTATGCTTAGTAGCAACATCTTTCTTAGCAATTAAAAGAGCGTATTCAGTAGATTTTGTGATGGTATCATGAGTATTTATGAGAGAATTCTTCTTATTAAAGAGATTATCATTTCTAGTTAACCAAATATGCCATAAGCAAAATGGAATTAGTTCTTTCCATGATAAGAAGTTGTTAAATGGATTGTTCTTAATTAGATTCCAGGTGTTGCACCATTCATCAGAAGAAAAGATGATATTGTTGAGTAGAGTGGGATTAGAGCTATTTTGGATGATTGTATTCCAAAATAACTTTACATTACAGTAATAAAAAATAATATGGTTGATGGTATCATTTGCAGTCTAGCAAAATGTGCAAACGGGAGACATATTCATGCCAATAAGGTTAAGATATTGGTTAGTAGGTAATATTTTGTGGTAGAGGAGCCAAATGAAGTACTTAATCTTATTTGGAGCTTAATTTTCCAAATCCAATTGAAGTTTTTGTTACTGTTGTGAACAGAGCTATCCTCGTTGGAGTCCAAGAACGTGTAAACAAATTTTGTTGTGAATAGACCATCCGAAGTTAGATGCCACTCGATTTTATAGTCAATGGAGCTCATGTCGGGGACATAAGTATTTTGTATAGAAAAAATGAGGGATTGTGGTAAGGAGAAGGATAATCTATTAAAATCTCAAACTCTATTGATGAAAAGGTCTTTGATCTTTATATTTTCCTCGTCTCGATTTAGAGGACCTTGGATACAACTTCTAATGTTACTATGGAAAGGTATCCAAATATCATGACAAAATTTAACTGAACAACCATTATAGGCGACCCATGAGGTAGCTTTGTTACAAGTTTTCCATCCATTAAGAATACACTTCAAGGTGGATGATGAATTAGCTCTAGGGGATCTATTAGAAGTGTAATATTTTGAGATAAGGACATTAGCCCATGGAGTTTTAGGATTCTTGAAAAGCCTCCATGCCAGGCTAGCATGCATGACACTATTTTTTACTTCTGCCTTATGCATGTCAAGCCCTCCTTCGTCTTTAGGTTTTGTAATGGTATCCCAACTCACAAGATGAAGTTTCTTTTTGGTGTTGGTAGTGCCCCAAACAAAGTTTCTCTGAAGCCTATTGATTTGGTTGGTTATTTTACGAGGGAGGATAATGTATTGCATTACATGATTCATTATGCTACATAGGGAAGCTTTAGCAAGAGTATTGCGACGAGCTATCTTCAAAAATTTCATCTTCCAACCGGCAAGTTTAGAGTTCAAATTGTCTATAATGAATTGAAAATCACTATGAGTAGGTCTTTTGTGAAGGATGGGAAAACCAAGATAAATCCCAAAGTTATCACTGTGTTGGATTGATAAAATGGATGAGAGATTGGAGATAACATCTGACAACTTACAGTTGGAGCTGAAGATTACTTTGGACTTGGAAAAATTGATGTTTTTTTCTAGAAGATTGATTGAAGTCCATAAGAGTATTCAAAATAGTACGACAATTCTTGGTATTTTCTCTTACCATAAGTGTGAGGTCGTCTGCAAAGAATAGGTGTGATAGTTTTGGTCCACTAATACCTATTTTTACTAGAAAGCAATTAGCACATGATACTTGTCGGTCGATGCTTCTAGAGAGTCTTTCCATGCATAGAATAAAGATATAAGGGGACATAGGATCCCCTTGTCTTATTCCTCGGGAGGGGCAAAAAAAAATCGGTGCTCAAACCATTAATTAAAATGGAGATGGAGCTAGTGCTTATGCAAGATAAAATAAGCTTGATCATGTTGTCAGGAAAGTTAAAAAAATATAAGAGTATATCTAATGAATGACCACTCCAGTCGGTCGATTGCCTTTTCCAAATCAATTTTAAGGATCATGTTGGCATTCTTACCCTTCATCTTCTTAAAATGACTAATAACTTCCTGAACAATAATTGCATTATCCGTCGGCCTCCTATTCTTTAGGAAGCTCGTTTGATTAGGACTAATAATTTTGTATAAAATAGGCTTGATTCTATTGACAATAATTTTTGTAATTATTTTAAGATGGTGTTGCATAGCCCAATAGGTCTAAAGTTCTTTATATTTGAGGCATTGGCACATTTAAGGTGAGACTATGATAAGTTTTCTTCATTTTTGGACTAATAGAGCAACATTTAAACACATTTTGACAGTACTCAACGACAGAGGGCCCAACAATATGCCAATATTTCTGGTAAAAGAAAGGGTGTAGACCATCCGGGACACGGGCTTTGAAGGGATTGAAAGACTTAATGGAAGCAAGGACTTCTGAGTCATTTAATGGAGTTCTGAGATGGTTGTAGTCGCTAAGAGTGAGAATGTTTTGCTCCCTAGTGTTATAAGCAACTCTAAGTTGGGCAGTTGTATGACTATAAGTGAAAATATCCTTAAAATAAGAGATAATGTTGCTTCTAATCGTATTTTGGTCATATATCCAATTGCCACCTCATCCTTTAAACACAAAATCCTATTTCTTGTTCTTCTATTTAAGGTAGATGTATGAAAAAACCTAGTATTCGCATCTTCTTAATAACCCAATTAATCCTTGATTTCATTCTCCAGAAGTCATCTTCTTGTCTTAGAATTTCGTTGAGTTCTCTATTGAGGTCAGTCACTAAGTTATGTAGGAACTTGCTGAAAGGGTAATTGTTAGAAGATTGGATACCTTCAAGCCTTGCAAGTATCCTCTTCTTATTATGAAAAATATTTCCAAACACGTGTTTGTTCCCATGCGTTGTTACTTGACAAAACTCTTTTGTCACTCTATCTAAGCTAGGATTGTTCCTCCAACTATTTTGAACAATATCCAGAAGCTCTAGATGTTGACACCACATTTTTTCAAATTTGAAGGGCTTGGGTGCCTTATTTCCATAATCCTGGAATAGAGTAATAAGCAGAGGAGAATGGTCTGAAGGAGTACGGGGAAGAATACTAGAGTCAGGATACATATTGATACAAGAGTTATTGGCAAAACATCTATCTAACCTTTCAAGTGTAAGAGCATTTTTCTTTCTATATATTTTATTGGTCCAAGTAAATTTTCTCCCTTTAAATCCTAAATCCACTAGCTTACAATGATTCGAGCAGTCCCAAAAATGACTAGTGCGAGAGTTGTTAATATTGTTACCTCCAAACTTCTCCGAGGCTTTCAAAATATCATTAAAGTCACTACCAATAAGCCAACTATCATTGTAAGAGTTAAAGATAGTCTTGAGATTATTCCATAGGTTTTTCCTATTTTCCAAGGAATTACTCGCGTAGATTGCACTAAATAGCCATAGGGTGTGTCACGCCCCGAGCCTACACACTGGGCGGGACTGGTACTCGAGATCCATTGCTGGCCCCAAGAGAACCCTTGGTCTGGCTTACTTACTCAGCGGAAGACTTTAAGCACTAAGAAAAACTACTCAAATGCAAGATAACTCAACTGTCTCAAATTGAATTCATAATATTTTAAAAATAAACATATAACTTAGCCAAAATGGCAACTCAAATCTGAACATAAGTCAATAACACAATAAAGACAAATGAACTAACTGACTGTCTATCTATGAAGACTCTAATAACTGAGATCGATATTGGGACAAGACCCCAACATCCTAATTAACTAAAATGAGAAAGTAATGAAAAAGGGGATCCAACGGAAGCAAGGAGGAACACCAACAACTCTAAAGCTCAACGGGATCAATGATGCGCTGGATGTTGATCCTGGTTACCTGCGTCTGCATCATAAGATGATGCAGGCCAACTGGCATCAGTACATAGAATGTACGAGTATGCGAGTTGGAATGCTAAACAAGATATAGGCTTGAAAATAATCTGAAAGAAACACTTACCATAGCGTTACTCAACTCCTAAATAACTTAACTCAATATAAAGCAATAAAACATATGCAATATATAGAAAGCTTGTAAAAACAATTGAAACAACTTAGTTCGTTAAAGAAAGTGCAATAACAAACTCAACTTTACTCATATAGAAAATAATATAGTTTTCTGTGGGAGATTGTCTAACCGACAACCACACTATGAGTCTAAGTGGTGATACAACACTTTACCTCATGTTGTTAAGGACCATCCTATACCTTGCCGGGTCTATAGGACCTAACTCACTAACTGGATCCACTAGTCTATGCTAAAAGCATCTGAAGGAATCATCTGAAAAGTATGATCCTTTACTACCCATGATGGCTACATGGTTTATGGAGACTTGAGTTAATATGAACTCTCATCCCCATATCGGTGCTCAATACTACTCCCAAAATATGCTTAGCTCATGTGTTTGTAAAAACAAAACTCTTTCTTTGGTTTGAGATAATTACTCAAAACTTAGCTTAAAAGCTCTCTTGAAAATCTCAGTTTCCTTTCTTGCTCAAATGTGAAAATATTTACTCTTTAATTGAAAACTAGCTCAAAGGCTCTTTTGGAAATCAAGGTTTCCTTTCTTCTTTAAATGTGAAAACATTTTCCTCTTTGGGAATACATAGTCCCGATATACTCTTTGAAGACATGAACTTCAAACTTTACTCTTTGCTTAACTTGAAACTTAAGTCTTAAAACAAAGTTAAAACGTTTGTGAAGGACTTTTGAAATACTTTATGAACTTCTCTTAACTTGACTCTTGACTTCTCTTGACTTGACTCTTGACTTGACTCTTGACTTCTCTTGGCTCGACTCTTAACTTTCCTTAAATTGAATTTATGGATTCAAGGATTATGATTTGTGATAGGAAAGATCTCATGATGTTTAGGAATGGTTTTAGATAGCTAAACATGAGAAAAGATCGAAATATCAAAAGTAGAGGGTGGGTCCGCGATGCAGAGAGGCATTTAAATTGTAGTTTCGAAAATAACTTTTGAGGCAGAACACTCCATGACAGCTCCGCGATGCGAAACGAACTTTCCCAAAACTGGGAAGCAGCCCCGCGACGCGCCACCACCACGAAATTTCTTCTTCGTTTCCCAGCCCCAGTTCGCCCAAACTCGGTTCTTTTTCTCAAATTTCTTTTTAGATACAGATACCCAACAAATGTACCTAAGAAACGAACTCGAAACAACTCAATAATGTGACGTAACGATCTCAGAAACTTCTCAATATTAGCCAAATTCAAGAACGACATCAAAATCAAGAATAGATATCAAGAACATCAACTTTCAAACTCTTTTAGGACGAATCCATGCTGAAATAAATATGTTTGGCATGTGGGTGAATGAACCCAACATTATGATAACCTCACATACCTTTTAGGGATCACCCCCGACGAAATCGACAAGCTAAACTCGGTGATCTTGACGATTTCCTTGCTTCTCTTTCTCTTTTTTCCTCTTCTCTAAAACCCTAACTCTTTTCCAAAAGCGTAAAACTGACCATGTTCAACCCTTAAGTAATTCACTAAAATGAATTTAATTTATTGGATAAGGAAAAGACTGAAATACCCTTCAAAAATCCAGATTAGACATTTCCTTATTTGAACAGCCTAACTTACAAAGGGCATAACTCACTCATACGAACTCAGAATCGCGCAACTCGGCGACGTTGGAGATGTAATTCCAAGATATTTCCAACCATATCTGGAAGTACTCCTAACTCATCCTGAGCTACAAGTTATGGCCGTTTGAATTTGACCAAAAACTCACTTTTTTCCTAATTTAACAAAATTTCCATATTTTAATTCTTTCCAAAAATGACTATTTCCAATTATTGGCTTCTTCCTATTTATTTCAAATTGCGAGATGTTACAATATCTCCCCCTTGGGAATATTCGTCCTCGAATGATATTACTCTTACTAAGATAAGGGTATAACATCTAACCTTCAGCCCAAACACCCAACAATCAATGCAAACACACATGCAATCCCATAAAGTAAAGAGTACTAAGAAGAAAATTAGTGCATTGATCTAGAATTTTCCCTGGATTTAAAGAGATGTGGATATCTCTTCTTCATATTTGCTTCAGCTTCCCAAGTAGTTTCTTCAACAAACTGATTTCTCCATAGAACTTTGACTGATGCTACCTCTTTTGTTCTCAACTTGTGAACCTAGCGATCTAAAATCTAAATACGGATCTATTCATAAGATAAGCTATCATTGATCCCAATATCTTCATCCCATGCACTTCTTCAACATGGAAATATGAAATACCAGATGGACTGCTGCTAACTCTTCTGGTTTCTCCAGCTCATAAGCTACATTACCTACCCCTTCCGATATTTTGTAAGGGCCAATATACCGGGGACTAAGCTTCCCCTTCTTACCAAATCTCATGGCACCCTTCATGGGTGAAACTTTCAACTATACCCAATCATTTACTTCAAACTCTAACTCCCTTCTCCTAACATCAGTGTAGGATTTCTGACGACTCAGCGTCATTTTCAACCTCTTTTGAATCACTTTCACCTTCTCCATAGCTTGATGAACTAAGTCTGGTCCTATCAACCCAGCTTCACCAACTTCAAACCATCAAATAGGATATTTGCATCTTCTCCCACTTCTATTCCAGAAAGTCTATATTATGAGCCCTACCACCAGGAATTTGGTGCTCTACTTTAACTTGTTGGCCTTTTGGACACTTAGCAACAAACTCTGCAATGCCATTTTACATACTATTCCTCCATTAGACTTCTCTCAAGTCATGGCACATCTTTGTGGAACTCGGATGGATAAAATATCTGGAGCTATGAGCTTCCTCCATGATCCTCTCTTGGAGTTCACCCACTCTTGGTACACACAACCTACCTTTATACCTCAATACACCATCTCCCTCTTGTTCAAAAGCTAATATTTTTTGCTTATGAACATTTGCCTTCAATTCAAGTAAAATGGGGTCTTGGTCATGCTTGCCTTTTACTTCTGACACTAATGATGATTCAGCCCCATTCATCACCACTATCCTTCCTTTTGTGGAATCCATAAGTATGTAAGTCTCACTCCCAAGCGTGTAAGTCTATGCACATCTTTTGCCAACTCTTTTTTTCTTCAACGTGGGCGGTACTACCCATAGACAACCTGTTCAAGGCACATCAACAATATTAGCCTTACCTGGGTGGTAAAGAATACTCATGTCATAATCCTTGAGTAATTCTTACCACCTTCTTTGTCTGAGATTGAGCTCTTTCTGAGTAACACATCCACATGAACACCATAAAGATAATGACGCCATATTTTCAAGGCAAATACTATGGCAGCCTACTCTAGATCACGGGTTGGGTAAGTCTTCTCATGAACTTTCAACTGTCTGGAGGCATAAGCTATAACTTTGTCATTCTGCATTAACACACAACACAAACCAACTCTATATGCATCACAATACACCACAAAGCCTTGCGTACCTTCTGGTAAGGTTAATATTGGGGTAGTAGTCAACCTCTTTTTCAATTCCTGAAAGCTTTTCTCACAAGCTTCAGACTATTGAAACTTAATTGTCTTCTGAGTCAACTTGGTCAAAGGGGATGAAATAGATGAGAACCCCTCTACAAACCTCCTATAATAGCCAGCCAAACCCAAGAAACTCCTAATATCAATTGGAGCTGTGGGTCTAGGCCAACTCTGCATTGCCTCAATTTCCTGGGTATCAAGTTTAATTCCTTCTCCAGACACAATGTGGCCTAGGAATGCCACAGATTCAAGCCAAAACTCACAATTAGAGAACTTGGTATCAGAGCACAGAGTTCAAGAGTCCTAGGGAGTCTATAAAGCCGTGTTTGTAGAGTCCTAGTTATCAGTGTGAAGCGCTCCACATCTATAATTATGAGGCTGCTACATTTAGGAAATATATCACTTCTTTCATATTTATTTCATGCGTTAGAGTTTATGTCTAAAAAGCTTCTTTCTAACTCGTGCTTATGCGTAACCATTTGTGAGTTGGACTATTTTTGAAAGTGCTTTCATGGGGCGTTTCTTTCCCTGTAAGCTAAGAGAAGCAAAGAGATGGTTGACAACATGAGGAGCAAGATGAGTATGGTTGTTGTTGGGTTACCTCGTCTTACAAGTAAGGAAAGTAAGGCTGCGATGCTAATAGGTGACATGGACATAACAAGGCTGATGATCCATGTGCAACAAGTTGACGAGGATAAGCTGAGGGATAAAGAAGAGTTTAAGAATAAGAGGGCTAAGACATAAGGAAATGAATCCGGGCAGCAAAAGAGTAGTGTGAATCAGTCTTCTTTCCAACATAAGCAGAAAGGACCTGCTCCATCATCTGCTAGTGCACCTACACGAAGAAGAAATGTGAGTACAATAGTCAAAATTTCAGAGCTAGACTTGCGCATTCGAAAGGTACTATGGAACAAGGTGGTACTAACACTTCTGCATGTGCTAAGTGTGGTAGGAGGGACTGGCACTCGAGAACCATTATTGGCCCCAAGTGAACCTTGGCCTAGTTTACTTACTCAGCAGAAGACTTTAAGCATTAAGAAAAAGTACTCAAATGCAAGATAACTCAACTGTCTCAAACTGAACTCATAATGTTTTAAAAAATAACATTTAACTTAGCCAAAATGGCAACTCAAATCTGAACATAAGTCAATAACACAATAAAGACAAATGAACTAACTGACTGTCTATTTATGAAGCCTCTAATAACTGAGATGGATGTTGGGAAATGACCCCCAACATCCTAATGAACTAAAATGATAAAGTAATGAAAAAGGGGATCCTCCGGAAGCAAGGAGTCTCACCAACAACTCTGAAGCTCAACTGGATCAACGATGCGCTGGATGCTGATCCTGGTTACCTGCGACTGCATCATGAGATGATGCAGGCCAACTGGCATCAGTACATTGAATGAACGGGTATACGAGTTGGAATGCTAAACAAGATATAGGCTTGAAAAGAATATGAAACAAACACTTACCATAGCTTTACTCAACTCCTGCATAACTTAACTCAATATAAAGCAATAAAATATATGCAATATATAGAAAGCTTGTAAAAACAGTTGAAACAACTTCGTTCATTAAAGAAAGTGCAATAAAAAACTCAACTTTACTCATATAGAAAATAATATAGTTTTCTGTGGGAGATTTTCTAACCGACAACCACCACTAGGAGCCTAATGGTGATACAACACTTTACCTCACGCTGCTAAGGACCATCCTATACCTTGCCGGGGGTATAGGACCTAACTCACTAAATGGATCCACTAGATTATGCTAAAAGCATCTTAAGGACTCATCTAAAAAGTATGATCCTTTACTACTCATGATGGCTACATGGTTTATGAAGACTTGAGTTAATATGAACTCGCATCCCCATATCGGTGCTCAATACTTCTCCCAAAATATGCTTAGCTCATGTGTTTGTAAAACCAAAACTCTTTCTTTGGTTTGAGATAATTACTCAAAACTTAGCTTAAAAGCTCTCTTGGAAATCTCAGTTTCCTTTCTTGCTCAAATGTGAAAACATTTACTCTTTAACTGAAAACTAGCTCAAAGGCTCTTTTGGAAATCAAGGTTTCCTTTCTTCTTTAAATGTGAAAACATTTTCCTCTTTGGGAATACACAGTCCCGGTATACTCTTTGAATATATGAACTTCAAACTTTACTCTTTGCTTAACTTGAAACTGAAGTCTTAAAACAAAGTTAAAATGTTTGTGAAAGACTTTTGAAATACTTTATGAACTTCTCTTAACTTGACTCTTGACTTCTCTTGAATTGACTCTTGACTTGACTCTTGACTTCTCTTGACTCGACTCTTAACTTTCCTTAAATTGAATTCATGGATTCAAGGATTATGATTTGTGATAGGAAAGATCTCATGATGTTTAGGAATGATTTTAGATAGCTAAACATGAGAAAAGATTGAAATATCAAAATTAGAGGGTGGGTCCGCGATGCGGAGAGGCATTTAAATTTTAGTTTTGAAAATAGCTTTTGAGGCAGAACACTCCATGATGGCTCCACGACGCGAAACAAACTTTCCCAAAACTGGGAAGCTGCTTCGCGACGCGCCACCACCACCAAATTTTGACCGATGAAATTTCTTCTTCGTTTCCCAGCCCCAATTCACCCAAACTCAGTTTTTTTTCTCAAATTTCTTTTTAGATACAGATACCCAGCAAATGTACCTAAGAACCCAACTCGAAACGACTCAATAATGCGACGTATTGAGTTGGAGTGCCAAAATGAAATTTAGGGACAAGTTTAAGGGTCTGCATATGTGTTTGACCTTTTTTTAAACTATATTTATTATATTTGAATCTGGCTAAAGGAAATTTATGTAAAAAGAAATAGTTTGTAAACGTAACAAATCTAATTTTTAAATAATTTATATTCGTAGCAACAAACAACCTTCTAAAAAAAGTAAAACTAAGATAGTATACGAGTACTCTTCTCATCCTAACCGAACCACCTCAACTACAACCTGAATAGAAATCAACCCAACCCAACAATTTATAAGCACACTTCACAATTTTCCATAATCAAAGTCCAACAATTACAGTTCATCAATCACAAGTATCAAATCATCATCACACGAATCAAGATCATCAAGCAGAACAATCAAATATACCAAACAAGAATATCAAGATTATCATGCACAAATATCAATAGAGACTCATGGGGAACACCCAGAGTCCAAGTACTCAAAAACCTCGGTATCAACACAACACTCGTCGGCAACAACCTCAACATCAACACAATACTCGCCGGCAATGACCTCGCCATTAACACAATACTCGCCGGCAACGACCTCGGCATCAACACAATATTTGCTGGTAACGACCTCGACATCAATAACACTCACCGGTAAAGACCTCAACTTCATTCACACTTGTCGGCAAAGACCTCAACATCAATCACACCTACCGACAAAGACCTAGGCATATTCACACTTTCCGAAAGACCTCGACATACTCACACTCACCGAAAAAGGCCTCGGCATAATTACACTAATTAATTAAGTCCTCGAGATCAATAACACTTGTCGGTAATGACCTTTTCATTCCCCTGTCATAATAGCCAGGGCCACTTAGAGTTTCTAAAATAAGGAAAATGAGCACAAACAAATATTAAAAAATATTATTTAGTAAAATTAAGCTAATTTACGTGCACCAACTATCAACATGAACTTGAGATAACCAATTATCAGCATCCCTTAAGAACTATTTACTCAGCATTTCTGCGGGTAGAGTTGTGCTTGTTGCAATTCTTGGCGCTATAATTGGTGTTTCCAATTTTGATCCTATTAAGCGGACTTAACAAGCACTATTCTCAACTATCTTCTTGTATCTATCTCATGTTTCCGGTCAAGATCAATAAAATGTTTACATAACTATCAATTCTTAGCTCAAATTTCTTTATTTTAGCTTATTTCTTCTTATGAAGAAACACACCTATCTAAGGAAACATGTAAATAGCAGTCGAGCCATAGCAATAGCTAAGACATGTTTATTTGTTTACTCTTGAAGAGGCAAGCTGCGTTTATCATAATAGCTAAAAAAAATCCAGCAAATGCAAATATTAAAATGCCTGATAATGTCTCCCAACAGATGTAAAGATGAACTTCTCCGAACTTGGAATCCAAATTTTATATTATAAAATAAGAACAATTGAAAAATAATTCCATTTCATACATCTAAAATAAGAACAACTGAAAAAGTATATGAATAAACCCTAATTTCTCCAAATCCATCCAATTAAGAAAAAATGTACTGAAATTTTAAATTATTTAAACACATAGAGGCTTCTATCAGCCGGCAGTCGGCCATTTCCAGTGGCTGCTCTTTTAACATCCATATATGAATTTCCACCTTTACCTTTGAACAATACCACTATTACTAATAATCATACTATCTCGTTGCCTAAAGAGGTCTCATTTGCAGACTATCTTAATCAATCAGGTCCACAAAGTCATGAAATTCTTAGAAAGAAATTTTCTATGATTGGGTGTATCCCACAGATCAATTGGACAGAGGAATAAGTTGATAGGATGAATCAAATTGAAGATTTGCAATTCGCGGTGATTGGTAAGTTTACATATGAATGGAATGATTTAGAAGAGCTGAGGAGGATTATACCTCAACAATGTGAAGTTAAGGGCAGTTATCAGATTTGTCTCCTTCGTAGCAAATATATTCTTATAAGGTTGACAGTGTAGGAAGATTTTGTTAACCTAGTTTCTAAGGGAGCTTTCTATATCAAGTGTAAAGATGGGTATTCGTACCTAATGGACACATTGATATATGATTCTCGGTTTAAGGTTAGTGAAGAAACCTCGATGACCATGGCGTGGATTTCTTTTCCTAACCTTTTACCCACTTTTTTCGTTAAAGAATGTATATTTTCTCTAGCTGTTGTTGTGGGAAAACCTATACAACTAGATGAATCCACAATCAATAAGTCTAGACCTAGTTGTGCTCGTGTGAAGGTGATGGTTTGTAACAACCTGCTCCCGTCGTTATGGAAAAAGCCAATGGCGAAAGAATTGGGCTAGAATACTTTTGGGTAGTGACTTGGGAATTCCTAGCCTAGTCCTGATTTGGATGAACTATGAGTCAGGTTAGGTATGGAGAAATCTGGTAATGAATGGGCGATTTAATTATGAATTTGATCCCATGAATGGATAGAAAAGACGTTAAGGAGCCAATACGACTTTATGGAATCAAATTCGGGTGAGTAGAACTCCCGAAATGGATATTAGTGTGAACAGGTAGTTTTTGAACATCAAGTGTTGAAGGTGTGTTGTGGAATGGGAGTTTGAAACTTAAATTCCGACTCTCTGTCTCCGTGCAAGCTGCCAGAGCGGGATGGGGTTCGTCGTAGCGAGCCAGTCGCGACTTAAATCGGGTAAAAACCCCAAAAACATTATTTTTCTACAACTTTTGTTCTTGAGAGCTAAGAGATGACCCAGGGTAAGTTCTTGTCAGTTTTGCACCTCTTCTAGTGCTAAAGGTAAGGTTTTTACTCCCCTAATCCATTTTTTGATTCGTAGAACTTAGATTCTTGGGTAATTATCACTAGGGGAGGGTTTTTGACCTGAAACTAATAGTGGGAAAAGACCTAATTGAACATTAGGATCTTGGGTTTGGCCATGGATAGATAGATTGATTATTATCAGGGTAAATTAGGCCTTGTTTATTGATCCTTGCATTAATTGATTGTTTTTATACCACGAACAAGTGGAAAAAATCTGGAAAGGGAAGACTCAAGTGTCTTAGAAGGATTCAAGCTTGGTTTTGAGGTAGGTGATGGTTTGATTTCATATTTCTGTGATATATGTCTGTAATTGCTTCATTGTAATGCATGCATGTATGTGAATGAGGCACTGTAGTCAAACCTAATGGAATGATTATGAATGAACAATTGCATGTCATGAACCTAATACTTGATTGTATGATTATGAGAATGTACATTATAGGTGTGATTGTGATTGTGGTTGTGCTGATTGGTTCAGGTGTCACGTTCTGACACATATATTGGATTGGGTGTCACGTTCCGACACATATATTAGATCGGGTGTCACCTTTCGACACACAAACAGTTTGGGTGTGGGTTCCATGAGAGGACCATCGTACTGTCGTATCTACTTGTTATTGAGAATGTGGAATTGTACAGTGCTCCTAAAATGATAACTGATTTATATATTATGTATAAACGTTTTTACGGTGTTGTGATTGCTTGTATATGTTCGCTTACTGGAATAGCCGCTTGATCCTACCAGTACACTGTGGTTGTGTACTGATGCTGCACTTGCTCGTTCTTTATTAAGTACAGGGCATCTTCAGGCGGCTACTGATAGACCTCAGCCAGGATATCGTGATCAAGATCGGATTCAAGGGTGAGCCAGTTCTTTCAGGCTTCCATGGATCCTTCATTTTTGTTTAGTCCATTCTCTTCGGACTCAGACTAGTATTTATATAATTTCTATGTTTGGTTGGGATTGTACCCCTTTTTTTAGACTTGTTGCACTTTAGATGTTTTTGTACAATGACTTTCAGTTCTAGGGATTCACTTCCACAATAGTTGTTTGTTGTTTTGTTGAACTTCCGGAGTTTATGGGAACTCCGTATTTTTAGTCATTTAAACCTACTTATGTATCTTTAAATGCTTAGTTTTTTTGTTAAGGTTGCTTAGTCTGGTTGTAGTAATAGTTCTCCACCGGAGGATTAGTGTGGGTGCCAATCACAATGGTCTGGATCGTGACATGGTTGATCTAAAAAATAAATTCCCGAAGGTTGTTCGAATGAACATAGTGAATGAATCTACTGGGGAAGTGAGGTCTAATATGATTGTTATCAGTTAAGATTATGTTCCCAAATATTGTATCGGTTGTAAAATGCAAGGTCATAATAAGGAGGAATACAGAATGAGTAATTCACCAAATCATAAAGAGGAGGAAAAGATACTTCATGAAAATGGTGGAGAGATAAGGATCAAGGTACCTGAACCTATTCCTTCTAAATTCCATAACGTGCATAGATTCCAAAAAGGTAAATCTAGAGTGCTCTCAAGTGTTCGGGTGGTTGGGGACCCGGGTCAGTGGAATGTAGTGAAAGATTCAAGATCAGTTACAGTTCATGTTCCGATAGTGATCAAGAATAAGTTTGATGCTCTAATACATAATGAGGAGGAAAGGATTGCTGAAGCGACTTTACAAGTAGCAAATCCAGCAAATGATAATATTACAGTTCAAAATAAAGAGAAGGTAATGGAGAGGCCCACTTCGACAAAGGAATGGATCTTTAATTCTTGTGAGCTATAAAATGGAACTTCATTGGCAACGGTTCCAACAGTCCCAGTAGTACCTATTGAACAAGTCAAAGGTAAGTAGAGTCAGTTGTTGGTGGATAAAAAATAGGGAATCAATAAATCAATGACTATTGTTACTGAAATCTTTTTAGCAGCAAATAGTCAATATATTCAACAAAGTAAACATGAAGGAGATACTGATGCTAGCAAAAATGACCATTCAAATATATACAAGTGATGATATAGTTCCTTTGTGTGCTGATTTTGATAATCATGATGACAAAGCGGTGGACATTAATATTTGAGGGAGTACGACAGTAGTGGTGGTACCTACAGTAGTACAAGAAGATGATTCACAAAGGTTGATTATGTGAAGAGAATCTCCTAATAAAATTTTACATGATATCATATCATATAATGTAGAGGATAAGGTTTTGTTAGAGATTGAAGCACCTGATCATCACGGAAAGAAAACAATGGTGAAAGAAGAGGAAACTGAAGTCACTAATGATACTTTGGATTTCATAGCCAAAGATGCTGACTTGTCTCCAAGAATGTTGAAAGCTGCAAGAAGATGTAAAAAACAAGGAGATGGTGAAAATATTCAACCCATAAAAACTCAACTGTAGAGAAATAAATCAGTTACTTATAGATGATGATGTCCTTTATTTAGAATATAAGGTTGGTGAAGTCACAACAAGCTTTCCAAAGAGTGCAGATGCTACACAAGTGCCATTCACTTTTATTGCTCTTTTAGAACCTTTTCAAGATAACACATACATCAACAAGTATAGAAGAAGTTTGAGAATGCCAGTAGCTACTTCTAATTGTAATGGAAAAATATGGATTTTTACAAATCATGATTTTGATAGTAAGATTATTAGTAATACTGATCAATAGTTAACTCTTAACTTGAAGCATCAAACCTTGCTTTACATTTTTCATATCACTATTGTATATGCTAAGTGTAGTGCAGATCAAAAGTTGGAGTTATGGAATGATATTAATCATGTGGCAGCTGTTATTAGTGGGCCTTGATTAGTTGGGGGTGGATTTTAATGTGGTAATAAACGCAGAAGAGAAAATAGGGGGTCTTCATGTGTTAGATGTTGATCATAAAGATTTTGAATGTTGTATTTCTAATTGTGAGTTGACAGAAGTTCCCTTCAAAGGTAGCCCATTCACATGGTGGAATAAAATTTGATACGCTCAAATTACACCTCCCTAAAGAAGCATAAGCGATCGTTATCAAGTAAAGAACCCAACTTGTAGGTTGGGGTCGATCCCACGAGGAAAATGGTTTAGACTTTACTTTAACCCACGATTATATTCAATTAGTCAA
>JAJOOS010012226.1:0-29949 GCA_029582725.1 Solanum chiquidenum
CTTTCTTTATGATCATGAATACAATAAAAATGAGATTCGATTTCAGAATCTCTATGACACTCTCATACTATATTGACACGTATAACTATTTTCAACACTTCTAGATGTTTAGAATTAAATTAACATCATACATATGTTTCACATCACTCATTTGACCTCTTTCATTAATTCCCGTCACGGTCTTTTTCTTCTAGTAAAGTAATCCTATTTTAGTTTCTAATTTCCACCCCACTAGGATCATGTGATGTGACAAAAGGTATTGAAAAAAAAAAGTTTTAAATATTTAATTTCTCATACAATAATTTCATATTTAGTTAACTAGACTAAGAAAAAGTAAATTTAGTGTTTGATGGTAAGTACTCGCTCGATAGAATTTAGTAACTTTAGTTAAAATTTTATATTAATATAAAGTAAGGATGAAGTTAGACATTATTAAAAAAATATGGCGTGATAAGCTATGTAATTTGATAATCCCTGACTAATCAGTTGTTAAATAGCAACAAGCTACATAACTAAATTTTCTTATTATTCGCCACGGAATAAAATTACTGATAAATTTTTTTGTCCGTCGCTAATTTCTCATTTTTTTCAATGTTGTATTTGAAAAATACTAGTAATAATTTATGCATGCAACTTCTTAATTTCTTTTCTTCTAGACTAGTTCTATTTCTTTTTATCTAGAAGGCGTTACGTTCCACCTAAGTTCCATTGAAAAAGGGGAGATAAAAATAAAATAAAAATAAGAAAAAAAATAAACAAACAGTTATTTTCAAAATTTTATATATATCATTCACTTCTCCACTAGTCCACAACATATAAAGAAAATATGAAGTTATTCAATCACAAAAAAGAAACTCAAAAAGAAGAAGAAGAAGAAATAGAAAATTTGGAAACAATTTCTTTATGTGATCTTCAAATGAATTATGAAAGTCCAAAAATTTCCTCTCCATCACAAGAATTTTTCGAATTTTTTAACGAATATTCTGAAAATTATACATTTTCAGATATCATTTTTTGTGGAAAGATAATCCGCCATGAAAATGATTCTGTTGATCAGGAGAACAATTTATCTCCGTTATTTCGATCCAATTCGTTTCACCGGCACATTACTGCGCCGGTGAATAATCAAAATCGGGCCAGTTCGGCCCGATTTTACAGTTCGCAGGAGAGGGTGAATATTAGTGGACTTACGTCTATGTCAGCCAAGTCTCGGAGAAAAATGTTCATGTTTGGACCTGTGAAGTTTAATCCTGAAATGGAGTTAAGTGAAATTAAGCAGAGACAGGGACGCCGTCGTTGTGCTCTGCCGCTACCGGTGATTCCGATGAGTGAAGACGGCGGAGATACGACGGCGTTGGAGAAGAGCAGGAAGAAGAAGAAGAAGGAGGGTGGGCCCACTGGGAAATTGGTGGAGTTGACGAGTAGGCCCCACTTAGTTAACGTGTTGGCCAAGTCATTGAGGTGTTTATCTCTGCGAAAACATTGCATGGCGTTGCCATAGAAATTATGACAAACTTTTTGTTTTAGAGGATAGCTCGATGCCACAAAGATAGCCAACTCTATTATCAAAGAAATAAGGAAAAAGGCGATAATTTGGCACCAAATATTCGAAGGTGTGAAAAGAGCAGTTGTGAAAAGCGGAAAAATCATAAAAAAATGACTGTAGTACGTGGAGGTTTCTAATCCGACTCTAGCAGAGTTTGGAGAAGAGTCGGTGCCAATGGAAAATGAGTATTGAAATTCAATGCTATGTGTAAAGTGTTCTTCTATAGGTAGAGTTAGAAGTGTTTACAGATCATAAAATCTAGCCAAAAAAAAAAGGTTATTGAATTCTAGATTAATTATTTATGCATATGATGTAAATTAACAAATATTGATATTCGAAAAGTTTTACGTTTGATTACATATAAATTTCATAATAAAGTGATATTTTCACGTTGATTATATTTTTCCACTGACTTTTTGGGATTTACTGTTTTTAGATTGAACAATCTCCTTTTTAAAGACTAGCCAATTAGGAAAGATACTCAAGTTAAACTCATCACATCCTCTTCTAGAATCAGTGAAGTTGTCGTAGTGGTTTCATTAAAATCTCTAACAAAGATACGAAATGCCAAATATCACACAATATCTTCGATTTTTAAAAAAAATGACTTTCGTCATACCAAACACTACCTAATGCTGAAATAAAAAGGGGTGTTGAAATATCCTATCCCAGGATAAAATTTGAGATTAAATTTATCTCATATTTGATTTGATGTATTGGCTAATCCTGGAATTATAAATGGAGTAATTGAGTTCAAAATTAGCCACAATTAGTTTTTTATAAATATTTAGTGAATTATAGCTTAAGCTCAAAATCCACCACTTCAAACGCGGGGGTGGGGTGGGGTGTGGGTGTGGGGGTGGGGGAAGCTAAAAAAGGCAAGGGAAATAGTATACTCAAGAACTAGACATACAAAAAGTAGCTAATGGGAAAGAATCAACAACAACGTACTCAATGTAGTCCCACAAAGTGGGGTTTGGAAAGGATAAAGTGTACACAAACCCTACTCAACCTCAACGGTAGAGCTTAATGGGAAAGAACGAATAAATACAATCCGACTCTTACAAAAACTAGCAAGTATGGTAGAAATAAGAAGCAACACAAATACATATGTGGTTCTATTGTACAAACAAATTAAGATATTCAATCAAGTTCATAGCAGGCACTGTTCAATCAACTGATACATACCTCCATAATTATGTACTTCAGTGTCTGCTTGACATTGCTCCGACCTTCAATTTCATGACGTCTTCATTGAATGCCTCATCTCTCTGAGAAAAGCCATACCTATTTCGGCATAAGAGTAACAATGCTCTCCTCATAATCTCCACACACATCCCACCTGCTAGTACATGTGCCAGATAACTCTGTTCACCAATGCTTACACATATGGGAAGAAGTCACTTACGTTTTTAACAGTGCTGGGAATCATACCCTAGTCTCTTATAATTTTCATCTCACTTCATTGACAGCTAGGATGTGTTGACCTTCTTATCCTTAATTAGGTGAAAATAATGAATGAGGTGTCAGTCCACATGTATTTGCTGCCAACCGATGCATGCGCCTGTGACAATCTCAATTATAGCTTCGTCACCTCCTCTCATGTTCATTTATTCCTCCCCCCCGAAATCTCAAACATGGCATCAGCAGCTCATTGTCCAGGAGCACCAAACATACACTTAACATTTCAAAGCAATCCACTAAGATGAGAAACAGCCATTGTGAGAGCTCAGTTCTGTGCCATCATCAAGTTTCTATCAGATTGGACTAACTTTAATGTTTCAAAGCAATCCACTAAAATGAGAAACAGCCATTGAACTAACTTTTGCTATGAACGCTAGACACTCCAAGTTCTATGAATTCAGCTTCTTCATGGGCCTCCTAAAACATAAGAATTTGTTCAAATGAAAATGTCAAGAAATAGAGCTTGCAAAACATAAAAGGCATAAATTGGAAACAGAATGAGGACAATTATCCGGCAGAGCTCGTCTCTCAGATAGCAATGATATTTTCAGTTTCTTCATTAAACCAGAAGTTAGGCAAAGTCTATCTTACTAAGTACTAACCAAGCAAAACAAGAACACTATCTCTGGAGAACTCTAGCATTGTATTTGGCATCCCTTCAAGGTTAATAAAAGAGAACAATGATAGAAGATAGCTTGCTCGTGGAGACTTTATGAATTTATCAATAAAGGGTATCTGCAGGGAGACTGATTTTCCATTTTCATTTTCCAAATCTTTCAGTTATAGTTCTTCTAGGAGTACATTAGTATGCTATAAGCTTCCAGTTTCCATAAACAAATCCTGAGTTGATCTAAACTCTGGATGACAGGTAATATAGACTAAGTGGACCAGGAAAAACCTGAAATCAAGACTTTGAGCTCTTAACCAATCCCATTGCATTCTCGAAAAGTAAATGTTGGTCATAAAGATATATATATATATATATTTTAGCTTGAATATCTATCCATTAAGTAGAAATTAACTTCAGCCCTAGATAACTAAATTTGAACATCAACATAATTTAATTTCAACTTAGAAATATATATACTCTAGTGTTAGAAGGTCAGGATGTGCTACCAACGAGCATTCACATACTCAACTTCTTCAAAAGTGGTTGTGATGTATAAGAAACATGTCCGCTTAGGCAAAGCCATATATAAACATAAATAACAAGATTATTGGCAAACAGTGATTCAAACTTCTCATCTCCAGACTACGTATTAAAAGGAAATCAACGCAGATCCTGGTTTGTTATTTATTGAAAACCTATCAGCTTTTACATTCATGAAAAAAAGAACTGTATTCAGAATACCAGCCATATGAATTGCCCACTACTTTTTCTTCAAAGATTGCCCACTTTAAACCAGAAGAACAACTCTTTAAGCAATGTTGAATACTATGCAAATGCTGACTTGCACTATTTTATGGAAGAACATCATACCTGAACTCCCTCCCCTGAAGTGTAAAGCTGTTTCTCATAAAGGATTATCTACATTTGGGCGTTTCATGGATGCCTTTTGGTATCTCAATTTTTCGATCTCCTTCTCCAGAAAGTCCAAAGTTGTATCAGTTACCTGGTTCGGAGCACACCCTGCTTCCAACATCATCCTTAAAAACTTATAAGATTGCTTAAGCTGACCCGCCTTGGCATGAACTTCGATTAGTGTATTGTAAGTGACAACATCTGGATTTATTCCACTATCTTTCATCTGCTGGAAAAGCTTATTTACTTCCTCAATTCTGCCAGCCTTCCCGAGGGCATTAATCAAGGTGTTATACATTACAATGTCAAGGTAACCTCCCTGCTTCATCAGTTTGTCTAGTACGGCATCAGCAAGATCAGCCCTTCCCATCTTTCCCAAGCCTTGGATTATGACATTGTACGTTGCTACATCAGAAGGGCAAACCTTCTCGCCCATTTCCTGTAAAACGCCCCATGCCTCGTTGAAATATCCTTTCTTGACAAATGAACTCATCATAGAATTGTAAGTATAACTAACAGGGTCAGCACCCATGTTGGTGAAAATTTCAAATAATTTACAAGCCATGCTCAATTTTCCTTTGGCCAAAAATATCGACAAGAAGGTATTCACCATGTCAATATCAAAAGAATCTGCACTTTTAGTGTCTATTCGTTTTCCTCCAGTAAGAGAGAACGTTCTTGAAGAATTACTTTGGGAGCTAACTTTATTAGCCAGCATGTCCATATATGGCGATGATGACCACGGATCACTTTCCTGATAGTGTATCTCAGCATCCTCTGCCCCAAGGGCAGTATCTATCTCAGCGTCTGTTAAGTTTTCTAGGCCTAGAATATCACCAAAGTTCCTGTTGGATGGAAAAATGGGTGTAAAATCTTTTTCTCTGCTCTGTGGAGCTTTCATTGTAGCCTCCATACTGTCTTTCCACCTGATAATAATTGGAACTAAATTGCTATCCCTGATGTGCTTCATAAGCCTCTCTGTATAGTCCCAATGTCCCTCCCTGTAGATTGCAATCAAAAGAGAAGTTATAGTAACCAAATCAATAGTAAACCCTCTAGCTTCCATCTCTTCCACCAACTTCAGTGCTTCGTCAAGCCTATCTTCCCGACAAAGATGTAAAATGACAATGCTGTAAGTAACCCCATCCACGAAATTATTACTTTTCTTCTTCAAATCACAAAATAGGGTATAAGCAGCCAAAGCCCTCCCATTCTTGAACAAGCCATCAATAAGAATATTATAGGTCCAACAACTGGCTCGTACACCATCATCTTCAATCATTTTCTGGAATAAATTGCATGCATCTGTCAACTTTCTTGCCTTGAGTAATCCATCTAAGAGGGAGTTATAAACAATAGTATCTGGACGTATGCCATTGTACTGCATCTCAGTGAACACTTTTATCGCATCATTTATCAGGTAAGCCTTAGAGCAACCTTGTATAACGATTCGGTAGGTATAAGCATCAGGTTCCAACCCCGATGATCCCTTTAATTCCTCCCACACAACAAAAGCATCCTTAACCTTCCCGAGCAAGCAAAGCACATGAATCAAGCTATTATAAGTACACAAATCGGGACTAAACCAACTTCCCCTTTCCTTCATTTCTTTAAAAAGACTCAAAGAACTAGACAAATCCCCCCAACATCCGAACGTATGAATGCATATATTATACCCCCATCTATCGAACGGAAACACATTCCCTCCCCTAAGCTTATCAAAAACTTGTTTAAACTCAGCTCTCATATTACCCCTCTTAAGGCCAACAAGTAACTCATTACACGCAACCGCACTACTAACCCCAATGCTATTCCCATCATTAGTTTCCAACAATTTAAGAAAAATCGACAAAGCTAAATTAACTTGATTCTTTTGTACAAGAGCAATAAGTACAGAATTATACACATCAGGACTTAAACAACTAGAATTATCCAAATCTCCTTCTGCAAACTCTAAAATCTCAAGAGCTGAATCGAAATTACCAGTTCGAGTAAACGAGTCGAGTAGTAACTTAAATGTGGCCGAATTAAGCAACACTTCATCATCCTTCATTGAGTTTAACAATACAAAAATAGCTTCCCGGTGATTGTGACTATAGCAAATGGATTTGAACATTTGAGAGTAAGTTTCAGTAGAGTGTTTGAAATTAGGCCTGAGAGAACACCATTTGAAGAAGTCTAATTTCTTTTCAGCATCCAAATTGTTGCGGCGGAGAACTTGAAGGACTAGGCTTTCTGATAAGGGAAAATCTCCATACTTTTCTAGGTTACGTGTTCCTCCTGGCTTTATCAAAGCTTTTGCAATTGAAGCGACGACGAGTAAGTTTCCGACTTTAGATGCCGCCGCCGTCGAGCTCTTACCGGCGTATGCAGCTCCGACGACGGAGAATTGTCTTCTACTGTATAAAACTGAGAGATTTCTTTGTACTTTTGTGGCCATGGCAATAGTGACTGAGCTGAAGGTTTTCCATTAAACTGCATTTTGCGGGAGAAAGAGGATCCACTGTGGGGCTGGGCTAAAATGCAATTACATTTTAAACCCTTTCAATTAAGTATTTATTTTGCTTTTTTGGTACACGAGTATAATTTTACGAGTATAAGATAGAGATATTTTTTTTAATAGATTATCCGCTCAATTAATTTATTTTAGTACTTTCTAAAAATACAACATCAATTTTAGTGATGGAGAATTATATATTTAGAATAATTTAAGAAAAAAATACGCTAAGGATATGTTTGATACGGAGGAAAATATTTTTTAAATATGTTTCCCAATTTTCTATTTCATGTTTGATTGGCTAAAGTTGCTAAGCAGGAAAACAACTCTCTTAAAATTAAAAAAAAGTACTTGTATGATGGACGTAGGAAAATAATTTTTATATTCTCACCAACTACCATCCCCACCCTAACACTCGCTTCTCATAATATTTATATAAATTATATATAAATACTTTTTAAATAACATTTTTTATTTTACTTACCAAACATAATAAAATAAAATACAATTTAAACTTTGGAGCATCAAATTTTCTTCTATGTGATTTGCAAACTATTACATAGGAGCAGAAATTTTACCTGTACACACTCAAAGGATAGCGACTACGGATTCCCTTGTCATAAAAAAAAAAAGGTTTATGCTACCTATCCGAATATGATCGCAAATTGATTCTACACAAATTGTGCTGAGTTATAACTATGTGAATACGTATTATTTCTATAATACACGTACATCTAGTATAATATTGTTGAGAAATTTGTTTATTTTTATTACTTATAAGAGAGTAAAAATGTGATGAATTAAAAAAAATAAAATTCAATTGATAAACATATTAGTTCACCCGATATGAGGTGAATCCGCTTTACTATAGCAAAATCACTGAAAATGAGAGAGATGTGAATATTGATCATTCTGTCAGCATGTTCAAATAGTATGCACTTACAGCCTTTCCGTATGCCATTTCATTGCTTATTGGAGATATAAATCAAAATACAACTCAAGACTAGCTTGGGATAAACATGTAGCAGTTGCTGCAAAAACAGTCAATATGCCAAAACAGAATCAAAGCATACAGATTTTCTTCTGAAAGATAAACAAACCATAACCAAACTCTTCACAAATCTTATGATTGTCACCTTAAAGAGTTAAAACTCGAACCGGGGTTTCTCAAATTACTCCGGTAATAAAAGATATTGCTATGTTCTCCACTGTAGAGATACAATATAAAGCTAAGGGTGAGACAGGGTAGAGGTGAATATTCAAGTGTTGACACCGCCATATACATGCACATTTTAGCTATTGTGAAATTGAATCTGAGTGCTTTTTATCAATCGCATATATATTCGACTACAAGCAGCCACATAAGGACCTACGTTGATACCTGGCCGGATGAGATACCAAGCACAACGCGTTTAGTATAAAATGGAAGGTTGGTGACTAACATGGGCAATGACTAGCAGTAAATGGATCAAAACTATCGCCATATGGGTTTTATTTTTGAGCTTTTTCCTCTTCTGTAGTTTCCTCCTCTTCAGCATGTTCTATTTCACTGGCTAACTTCACCAGATCTTGGACAAGGATTTTTCCTTCTGTTAAATATACCAATTAAAACACAAAAAAGATACTAGTAAGGAACACATACATCCACTGCGGAAAGTTAATAAATAAATAAAATAAGTCCTCTGTCCAAATTATGTGCAACATTTTCTATTTAGTGACACCTGACCATTTCTAAAATGACAGCAATATTTTCACACATTTCACAGTAAAATTCAAACCAAGCCTCGTAGTCATGCTTTCAAGATCTAATCAACAATTGTTAATATCTCATTCTACGACCATTATAATAGGCAAGTCAAATTGACTTTTTAATCTCCAGATATAGTTGGGAGCTTCTTATGTCAAACAGGAACTATCATAAAACACAAAAAATCGTGCAACTCCGTCGAAGCCAAGAAACTAAACTTAAAGTCTGAAACTAACTGGAGAATATCCTTCCTTAAACCGAACTGCTATTTAAAGTCTCCTTCTACATAACTAACACCCACATTACTAATATCTGCATAACTCTATCCAGCTACCAAACGACCCCTCAGTCACTCAACATGGACCCAAATTTACCTCCTTTTTGTTTTCTTTTTGAAAAGAAAATGTGAAAGCTAGCAATGATTTCGTGTATGTATATAGTTAATTAATTGAGTGATCTATCTCTCCAATCTATTCCCAATTGATGTGCAGATTCTCCTTTTGATATGTATAACAATAATGTTATCTTGTAGAAAATAAAATTTTCAAATGTACATTCTTCAGTTTTATTAAACGCATATTCCTTCTGAGTAGTAATTAAAGTATGATAGAAACATGTACATACAACAAATCGAATCATAGAAAAAGAAATAGACTACAAATTACTAGTACGTAACTACGTTACATCAATCTTTTTGTAATAAAAGTACTACTATAATGTGATTTTTCATAAACAAAGATTCTACCATCAGACTCCTTCCATTTCAAAACATATATGTGGATTAAGAGAAAAGCTAAATGATTGGACTGTTTGGTGTTTACTGGGAAACTAATTAAAAGCGGTACGTATTATTACTATTTTTTGCTTTGACAAGTGATGTCTTTTATGCTTCATCAAGCAATCACCAACTTCAAAATGTCAATCGAAATCTTACTTTCTTATGCTAGGTTATCTCTTTTATCCCCCTAGGTCCTAAAAAATACAGCAGATATTGGGATGTATAACCATAACCACGTTTCATTACAGTTGTAAAAAACACCCGTTATAAAACAGAAAAAAAAAAGAATTATCAAACTACTCATGTCTAACCTCTGTCCTTGGAAAGGTTGGTTATGAGCTCCTGAATACCTTCCTTCGCCAATGTATCCTTGAGGTATGAAGCAGCAGATGCCACCTCCTCTGGAGTGACTTTTCCGTCATAATCCCTGCCGCAAGAAGCACAACAGTTACTTCATTCTCCAATATTACTTCCAGTGGAAACTAAAAGCAGTAGAAAGTAATAAAGAAGAAACAATAAACAAAATTTCTCCAAAGCACGCAACCTAGCACGACACCACAGGTTATAAAAAGATAGATGAAAATAAACAAGATTTCTCCATGAAGATTTTTTTTTTCTTTTTGTAAGATTGATAGTTCAGCAAGATAAAACAGATCATATCTTTATGAAATAAATAGATGTAAGTGTTTCCCCAAACCATAAAAAAAGAAGGATTTTAATATTTGCATTAACCAAAGATAATGCAAATATTATCTAAGAGAGAATAAATACCACCGGATTTATTCATCTGAGATTCACACTTCATTCCACGATTTTCTGAAACATAAGATACTCCATATACTACATTATCTAAGAGAGAATAAATACCAACAGGCTTGTGTCCCAGAACAGCCATCAGTGGCTAATGGCCAGAACTCCCCAACCCCAAAATTTCCTCATGATTTAGAACATGTAGGTGAGAACAGTTATAAATTGATACAGGTGATCATGCTGAAATTACTTCAAATGAACAAGCTGAGCAGAACATGTATATATTGGATATAAAAACCTCAATGTTCACTTATAAATTTATTATTATCTATGTTGTGCAGTGGGGCAGTAGCAGTCATTAAACTCGGGTGAAATATAGAGATTGTGTTCAGATTGCTTAGAACTGCCTCTTTGTAGATTTTTGGATAGTACCTTGAGTGCAATTTGTAATCCATATTATTAGTTTTTCTGTACATACCTATCCAGTAACCGCCAACGATCACCAATCTTGGCATCCACATCATCAATTTCCTTTTCAAGTTTTTGGAGCATTGCATCAACCTGTTGAGTGGTAATGCCAGGAGGTGATATGAGTGTTCATGGATATAATCTTGCAACTATAATGCAAAAGGAAATCAAGAATTGGTGTGAAAATTTAAAGCCCAAAGCTAAATACTCCTAGGATAATCAGCTTTACCCTATTAATAAGAGCTGAAGAAACTTTATCATCTACAGTCCTTTCTTTAGTGTGGTCACTGTCCTCCTCCCTAGCTGCTTTATATGCCTTTCGGGCTTCTTCTTCACCTTCAGGGCCACCTTTATCCACCATGCTATTGTACAACTCAATCTGCAATTATCGATACAAAAACAGCTTCAACATTGAATGTGTAGCATTTTCATTGTATTAGCATACGTACGCACTATGCTGTGTAAACAATTTCTAACCACAGTAGAAAAGCACCTACGAATATGATTGCAAGAGGACAAGGTGACTGAAAGCAGTCGAGGGATAAATAAAGTGTAACACATGAAAGTTTTTTTTACTGACAAGGAAACCCGCAGCCGCTACCCTTTGGGTGCGCATAGGGTAAAACCCCCGCTCCGATGCAATAGCTCGCAAACAACATAGGAGAGGTAACCCGCACTAGGCAAACCCGGTGCGACGAGCTCGACCCAGAAGGTAACACATGAAAGTTTAAAGTTTCAAAACCATCCTCCATCCTCTTTACCTACCACATTTATCTTTGAATAATAGAAACTTGATCAAATACTGCAGTAGACCTAAAAGAACAGCAAGCAAGCAAGTTGGGTACCCGAACACGCACCCAATTATTTTCCATTGTCCAAAACCTGTCTAATGCCTGCTGCTCTTTTAAGTTTTGTAATCTATGACCTGCCCCTGTTAGAATCCTAGAACAGATAGCTCCCCATGAAAAAGGTACATTGAGTAATTGAAAGGAGAATCTATATAGACACATAATCACATGGCTGATGCTGAAAGATCAAAATAACAAGAGGCAGTAAATTCGATTGCACCATCGCCAATATTGCTACATAATAACCTCATAAGGTACTAATTAAACCTCACATAATGCTGATGATTAACAGGTATTAGTGCAAGAGTGCTTAACAAAATGCTCGATGTAATCTAAATATCAATAATGGCAAATATATCACAACTACGAAATATTGAAACAAGCATAAGATAATAAAGTGCGGTGGTATCAGATATCAGAGGGACAATTGAAATCCCATTGATGAACATTCCCAAAACTTCATCAGAATGACTAAGGTATAGGAAATCAGCAGAAATTCATACCATTCCCATCAGAACCACAGCTACCGTAAGCTAATTGTGATTTAAGTTCTAAAAAGGAAATTGATCCAAAGTCCTAATGTGAACAATATTGAACTAGTAGACATTGCAAGACCCCATTCAAACTGGAAAGACAAGTAATGGAAAGGCATTCACATTGTTTAAATAATGATAAACACAATAATCTGACTTCGAAAAGCAAGCTTTCCAGTTTAGTTTCTTCAAGAAAGACAACAAAAACTTCAGTAACAGATTTAGCATGAAATCTAGGAAGACAGTTCCCTTTTGCTTAAATTCCTTATCAGGCATGTTAAAATATTTCACAACAGTAATATTCAAGCAATGATATGTTACCTCTTTTTTGACAAGTCTCAAAAACTCCTGACGCTCCAGGCTTACGGACTGAAAGAATAAGCAACAAAGCAGGCCATGATCAGCAAAGATCCAAGATCCAATGTACAAAAGAAAAGCTCCAGCAAAGTACTTACAGAAGCCGATGATAAAACAGCAATTGCACGACTAAGCTCACAAAGCTGCTCTTGTTGATCCAAAGTTTTTGTTTTCTTTAGTTCTTCTGCTTCTTTAGCTGTTGCAAGAGTCATCTCTTCCAAAGCTACATCCTTCTGTTTATCTTTCATCTTTGCCTGCTCTTCTTCTTCTTCCTCTTCCTCCTCCTAAAAGCAACGACTTTAGAATTAGTAGTCTAAAAACACACTTTTTGATAAGGTAAATAATTTTATTAATAATGGGGAAATCACACACATACAAGCAGTATACCAAAATGTATAGAATTACAGCATAATATGATTCTCTATGACACCCAATCTTCTATACATATTGTAACTTCATGGGTGCACCATAAAGAGACTAGGAATGAGAAGCTACTCCTCAAATGTACGTAGTTTTTTCCTTCCACAAAGATGCTTCTCCTACAAATGCTACGAAATCAGAGGTATAGTTTCAAAATGGTCAACAGATATCTTCAACCATCGTCACATAATTTATTTGAAACCTGACACTATAGTATCCACATTTACAGTGGAAAGAGATATGGAAAGTAAAACCTCCTTTCAAAGTGGTATGCTTTACTTGGTTAGTAATAAGGAAAGCTTGTCTCACCATGATAAATTTCAGAGAAGGGGTTTCCAGCTCAGCTATAGGTGATTTCTATGTCATTAGGAAGCTGAAACCAATGGGCATCTTTTCTTACACTGTTCAATTACCAGATAACTATGGCAACGTTTTGCAGCTCAAGCTAAAATAGTTTGGGTGATGCCCCGAGTACTTTTGACCTTATACGTAGTTGGAAAGGCATCAATGGAAAAACTTATCACAAAGGGTGGTGAAAGATTTTTCCAGTTTGCATATGGTGGAAGAATGCTAGATGTTTTGAAGGCGAGAGCAGTTCAATCCCAGAAGATCAAGAGTCCTTGTAAATCTCTTTTTTATTTTTGGTGTAAAGATCAACCACAAGATGATGCAGAATCATTACTAGACTTTTTGGCCTCATTGTACATTTTTGTTAGGGACTGTAACTGTAACTGTAGATATGATATACCAGGCCTTTATTTGTGGCGCTAATGAATATAACAAACACACTACCATTTTCCAAAAAAAAAATCCACATTTAAGATTTTGCACCCAAAAGGTAAGAAAGATGTTTGTAAAAAGAACTGGTCAGGAATTGGGGTAGGAAGATTAGCAACTGTATCAAGCACATGAAAAAGAGTTCTGTATTATCCCTCCCGGGTCGCACGTATAAGTTTTCAATAACAGGATGGTAAATTTAAATAACAGTGATGTTAAAACTGAGCCAACTACTAAACTTCTCTCTTAACAAAATGGAGATGAAAGGGTTATACTGAAAAAGTTCCATGTGACTTATTTCTAGTGAGTAGCACTTCTTAGAATTTGCTTATAAGAAAAATCTACATTTTCTCTCACTTAACCAAGGCCATTAAGTTTGGCATAGCGTATTAAAAGCTGAAAGTATGATTCGTCTTTCAAGTATTGCTAACTAATTCTGGAAACAATATTCTAAACTTGACCAATATGAATTCTTCCCAATAGTTTAAAATAATAATTAGGTTTCATGACCCATAAAGTTCAAATAGAAGAGTAAAAGGACAGAGGGATAGAAGCAATGCTTAGTTCACTATATCATTCACTAGCAAGAGCGCATTCTCATTAATTCGTCTTGCCACTTATTCATTTTTAGATTAACAGTCAGCACAATAGAAGAAACAAGATTTTACCTTGATGAGCTCTTCCTCCATTTCTAAGTATTCTAGCTTTCTCTTCTTTTCAGCAAGAGCATCTTCAGATGGCATAGATGTAACTTGAACAGTGTCCACCACCTCATCTGGCAGTGATGAAAGTGTAGCTTGAACAGCTTCCTCCGGTTTTACTTTGCCTGACACTGTGAAGGCTCTGTGGAGAATAAAACAGCACAGTCACATGCTCAGTTGATAGTCCATATCACAAGATCCTGGAAACGTGGAATGGAATTACCTAGAAAGGATTAACAAAGAAGATGGCACTGAATGGTTGAGCGATAAGTCCAGCCAATCTCGCAACTGCAAAGATATTAACATGCAAGAATTCAGATAAGTCTTTTGCACTTCCATAATGAAGCCAACATATTGAAGTTCACAAGCAGGATTTGAATATGTAAGCACTGGAGAATGAGAAGGAAATGCAGTGTGTTGTGCTTCCAAACTGCTGTAAAATAAGTACATTACCATATATACTAGCTTGTATTTGTCAAGGTCTCAACTACTTCATGTCTATGCATGCTGATGATATTAGGACTGTTTTAAATATTCTTTCTAGAAAATAAAAGGAGCGAAACAGAAGCAACAGTGAATTTGCTGTCCAGATATCATTCTTCTCTTTTTCAGATTAATTGTTCCAGCATATACTCCATTCAAAGGCTATTATCCTTGCATATAATATGAACACCATCAGGTGTCCCATATTTTGATGTACTTAAAGCACTTTCTTACATTGTCCGATAGCTTCAAGCTACTCCTGAGGTGGTTTTGAATACTTTGGGTGATCATAGGCAATGCAAAAAAGGCAATGTTCAGCTGGAATTGTGGCAGAAGAAAGAGAAGACAACAAGCCATGGAATGTTGCTCCACTAGCACTTATGTAAGCCACTTGGAGAGAGAAATAAGAGCTTTTGAAGATGTAGAGATGAACTTTGTACAACTGAGAAGTTCCTCTTATTCCTTGTTATGTTTGGTGCACCGTGAAGTTCCTTTATCATAGAAGATTGGGTATCGTTATTAAAAAAACAAATCTTTTTGCAGGTTTTTTTACCTTTTTTAAATATTGGGAAAAAGGACAAATATACCCCCAAACTATCATAAATGGTATGCAGATACCTTCCGTTATACTTTTGGGACATTGGTGCCCCCTGCGGTCCAAAAATTAGAGCATATATACCCTTTATACTAACGGACATACACGTGTCATAATCTTATCCACCGACCCGACATTTATTAAATATCGGATCGACGGATAAGATTGTGCCATGTATCCCTATTTAATCTTCCGTTAGAGTGAAGGGCATATATGCTCTAGTTTTTGAACGGCAAGGGCACTAATGTCCCAAAAGTATGACGGAGGGTATCTGCATACCACGATAGTTCGGGGTTATATTTGTCCTTTTTCCCTTAAATATTTCTTGTATAGTGCTGATTTTTTCCCAAACATCAATAAACTTATTACTTTATCAAAAAGAAAAACTGTAGCACAAATACCAGCCTGGTTGACATTTTCTGAAAAACCATATATCCCATAAAAATTTACTTGAACCTACTGATGCAAAATCTAGTGACAATTTCAGGCCGCTGGGAAGGAAGGAGTACATACCCAAAGCCAGCTGAAAGACAAAGCTAGCAAAAGATTTAAGGGAATACTAGGCATTGCATATCCAGCGAGCAAACAGCAGTAATTGACAAGACACACATAGAGCAGGGAGAGGGGATCCTATAGGACAGAAACAAGAGGATTGGGAGGGAACAAAGATGAAGTTTTAGGATAGAAGAAAGATTTGCCCCCACCAAACAATAAAGTCAAAAGCACCAAGAGATGTGTCCTTTGCTTTCAAGAGCATTGAATAACCTTTTCAAGAAGAATTTAAAGAGGAAGGACCAGAAGATTGTTTGAGAGACTTAAAATACTTTTGTATAATTGGTGAATTTTTTTTGTTTTTCCATGAAGTTCTGGAGCAGGTGTGATACTCTCTAGTCACTGCTGATGACAAGAGGCACTTTGTAGAGAACTAAATTTTGATGTAGGTTTCTTTACTTTTTGTATGCATCTATGAGGTTTTACTTTACCAACATTCCAATATATAAGGGATAGAGTCGTATCAGACCACTTGGAATAACACACAATTCCCTGGATAAATACTTGTCAATTTTAAATTTTCCAAAGCCAAAGAGTACTTCGAAAGTAATAAAGAACATATCAAGTTTCTCATTAAGTTGTTTCAAATTACTATACTAACTACAAAATCTAACTAATATGACCAAATCCAGTAGTTTCTGCAAGATACACCAGAGTTGCAAAAATAAAGACACCAAAAGGTGCAGAAATAAGGTGCAAACCACTATGCACAAGGTAAGAATAAATGCACAAAATTTAGAGATGGAAGTTGTTAATTTCCCCAAGTAAAAAGTTTACACGAGACTAACAAAAGATCAAAGCATACCTGCTGTTGCATTTCTTCTACTGAGAGTAATCCAAGTAAGCCTCGTTCTCGACAGGCTTGACGGAGCTCATCCTCCGAAAGGGACTCTACACCCTCTGCTTGAATCATCTTGTCATCGTTCTTAATCCTACCAAAAGCACCAAAGTTCTGTTAAATGAGGGGAAATTCTGCTTCTACAGCACATTCATCACAAAATATTGACTTATCTCCAAAATGAAAACGTAAGCACAAAGATCAAGTGGAAATCTAGCACAAATGTGTCCTTTAACTTGGCCTCAGTTGACATCTATGCCCTTCAACTTTGGGTGTGCACAAGTAGGCATGTAAACTTTTATAAAGTTGAACAAGCAGATACACGCGTCCTACATGACATAATACAAATGAATTGATCTCAAGCGAATTGTCATGTAGGATGGGTGTGGCTAATTGTTCAACTCTATACAAATTTAAGTGGCTATTTATGCACACCCAAAGTTGGAAGGCATAGATGTCAGTTGAAGCCAAGTTAAAGGGTGCGTTTCTATATTATGTCTTTGACCATAAGAATGAAAATCAGTTCTTAGACAAACTGACCATAATAGTGAAGATCAGTTTATTTCTAAGATAAAAAGGCAGACTGAAGAAGAAAAAGATAAATGACCTATTTAGGCTCGAGTTATTAAATTTAAAAGGAAATAGAGATCAGCTGACTAAATATTTGTTGAAGAAGGGAAAAAACGTAATTTGGAGAGAAAGGCTAGACATAAGTTAACTCTAAATGAAAACCCATAATAGTGAAGACCAATTTATACTAAAGAAAAAAAGGCACAACTGAAGGAAGAAACGATAGATGAACTATTTAGGCTTGAGTTATTCAGAAGTACAAAGGAAAACAGAGATCAGCAGGCAATTTGTTGAAGAAGAAAGATAAAGAACATAATTTGGAGAGAAAAGGATATAAAATATTACGCCCAAGTTAGCTCAAAATGAAAAATAACGAGACTTACTTTTGGAGCCTCTTTCGAAGCATGAACCGCAAGTATGCATCAGTTCCAAAGGGGTTAATACCCATATATTTGCACATATTCACCAACCTCGGTCTGCATTTAATGAGTACTTAGCAATGCACTACAATATTTTAACCATTAGCAATATATGCAAGAACGTTACCATTTAGTAAGAACAAAACCAAGAAAGTGTAATAAGGCAGAAACCTGCTGATATTATCCAGAGTGAGCTCATCATTGAAAAGCTTGGCAAATCCTAAAATTTCCTCATTAGATACACTAGCACCCCTTCTGACCTGGTCAATTTTTATATCAACATTTACATTTACAGTAGTTAGATAGGAAAGGGAGGGGGAAGAGCAGAAATAAGAGCTCTTTGGTTTAATAATTCAAGATTTGCCAATTGCAGAAAAATACAGATGAAAGAAAAACCCACAAGAGAAGTGACAAATAAATATTTTACCTTATTCATGAATTCATCAAGATCCTCAGCTGTATTCTTTAGTTCTCCGCTTCGCGAGTTTTTAACTTCCTTTGCCATCTCTTTGACTGTTTCTTGTAGAAACTTTGCATATTCGATCCTAGCATTCAGCTTCCTTTTCAGAGCCTCCTAAATTTTGAGCAATTGAAACACAATAAGGACATGCATACACAGAGTTTGATGGAAATAAAAAGCCTACAAAATCACATCCAACAGACCAGAGGCACCCATTGTAAGTTAAAGACACTAAACAACTTCCACACTCTTTTTTTACTTTGGCATGGCATATTTTTTAACTTCAACATGGCATTTTTTTAAACTTCAACCAAATATTGTCCAAACACCTATAACTGGATTCTCCCTGTTACACACTTTCACGAGCAGACATATGTATATAATTTAGCCTTCTGAGCATTTACCTGAAGATAAAGAGATCGGCGATGCCCAATAATTATACCAAAGAAAATATACGATACTCTAAGGTATAATACAACCTGCAGAAGATTTGACTATACGAAGCACAGAAAGCTCTAGATTAAAATGATACAATAACCAAATGAAAAGCTTTGCCCCCTACACCAATCCACTGATATGTTAAAGAGCTAAAGAGGATATAATGTTTTTCCGTAACTTTACCACAAAGCCTTTTCTTCCCCTTCTATATCCAAGGACTCATATATCTTGAGAATTGACTTCCATCCAAGAGATTTGGATTATAAAAAGCCTATACCTCTTCCAATTGAATTTGTCAAGGATAGCAATCTTGACAAACTGCACATGCTAATTCAGGAAGTAAAGTATTACATGCGTTCCAATCGTTAAGCTTCCACAAAGACAAAGAGCTCACACATCGTGGAATATCTACACTACAGAAAAGGGAGAGCAAATGGTAGCTAGGTAAAGGGTTTTTTCGAAGCGTATCATTGCCTCACAGATATCCTTCAAATTAAGCGACTAAAGGAGTTTAACATTGAAAGGAAACACTAATAATGAGCGCAGACGACTAATCAAGGGAAAAGTCAAGCCATAATAGAGGATATTTTTCTTTGAAGGAAATAGGGAAGAAAGCAAATCAATATCTTTCCTATTTCAAAGAAAAATATTTCATAGTTTTACTATCTTAGTTGAAATTATTTTACTTATAATTTTGCACGCACATGGAATCTGTCACAAATTCTGGCGTCAGAGATAGAGAGAGGAATGAAGCATCAATAAATTTTAGCACAAAAGAAAATAGCCACTGGAATAATTGGCACAATCCTTGCCTCTTCTTTCATCTTATCTTGGAAGGTTGACGGCAGCATGTTGGGAAACACTGCCAAGAATACTGGCAACAAGAACTCCATAAATGGAACAATAATAAACACTGCAACAGGAACCAGCCTAAAAATATCAGCTGTTGTCCGTGTTAGTTGTTGCCTTTCCCTCCTGGAAAGACTCTTCCCCTTAGCTGTTTTCAACAAGAGCCTGGAACATATCCTAACATCAGCCCAAAGCAGTTTGGTACCCAACCAATAGTGTTGCAGGGTTGATTTAAATTCATCCTTCCAGTGCCGGATCTTCTTTGCCCAGTCTTCCCTGGAATAAGTGAAAAAGTGACTTAAGAAAAAGGTATAGAACACTACCTATCTGTTCTACAGGAATAAAGTATAATTTCAACCTGCTCATTGAAGCAACAGCTCTCAAAGCAGGACCAATCCCTAATAGCATTGCCCAAATTTTCTTTAGTACAGGTTTAATACTGATCTGTGAATCTTGAAGCTGTTTGGCTTTTGCTTTGGCTTTGGCCATGGTTAAATCTTCAACTGCTTCATCGCATTCTTCTGGTGAAGCTTCTTTCTTCTGTTTAACAGCTGGTTCTGCATCCTTATCATTTCCTTTACCAAAATCAGGTTGACCTGCTGCAGCTGTCGAATATCGTTGTTGGTGTATTATCCACCTGCCCCCCAAAGTAGGAAGAGACCCACATCTTCCAACTCTCAAACCCAAGGCTGGAATTTCAGATGAGTTGAGTAGGACATGCTTTCCCCAAACTTTTAGTAGCTCATCTTTGGTTGACGGATATGAACTTCCTTCATTTCTGTTATCTGCATTCTGAGGTTGATGAGTTACCGTAGAGCACCAATCCCAAGAATTAGACGCCTTAGATGATCCCCAGTTCTCATAGCTCGAAAAACCTCGAATGAAGGTATGAGGTTTCGGAGTAGAATCAAAGAGGTTCCTCTTCCTTCTCAATATTGCTCTTGAAGCCATTAGCAAAAACTTCTTCTACTTTGCATACAGCTCATATAACATATCCCAGAAATTCTTTGCCTGATGCCAGCCTGACCAATAGAACAGAATATACTGAATAAAAGATCATAATTAACTAAATACATGGAATCATATAAGCATTTCACTTAACAGAATTTTTTGGATCAACTAATTAAACAGCATATGAATCTATTTCAGTTTTATTTTCTTCTTTCCTCATTATAACCACCTCCTCGCAAGCCAGAAAAAGGACTCGTAGTTGATCTAATTGAATCTGAATGAGAAGTCATTATCAGTCTATACCAATTTTCTCCACAACAGTTATTAGTTACTATCATGTATCCGTGTTACAAATCGTGCTGCAATTCAATTCACCCTAAACTTCACTTTCCCTTTCCAACATTTCAACTTTCAGGTGTAAAATTTTTAAATTACTAAATACAAAACAATAAAACTGAACCAGCTGCAATGTAAATGCTCTAACTTCAGATGATAAACAATTACATTAAAAATAAATAAATTGTGTGGCTAAAAGAAAATAATTGCATTCTGTTAGAATAAACACTCTCCATTTCCCCATTTGCCTCTCCTGCAAAAGGAAAGACAAAATCCATGAGGCAAACCAAAATGCCAAATCAGCTGTTCACAGAATCACATATCCACACTAATCCTTCTTCTGCAGCTACAGAAACCTCCATAATGTTATATCACTCATCCCAATCTACCAAAATTACTACAAGCAAGACATTTCCATATCATACTTCTTCCTCATTATCCCAAAAAAATCAGTTTCTACAACCAGCTCATCACCCTAAACTTCACTTCCCCTTTCCAATATTTTAACTTTCACTTGTAAAAGTTTTAAATTACTAAATAAACGACAATAAAACTGGACCAGTGCAATGTGAATGCACTAACTTCATATGATAAACAGCAATTACATTAATTCTTTTCTGTGGCTAAAAGACAATAATTACATTCTGTTAGACTAAACACTCTCCATTTCCCCCTTTGCCTCTCCCGCAAAAGAAAAGGCAAAATCCATGTCGCAAACCAAAACGCCAAATCAGCTATTCGTTGAATCATATATCCACACTATAAAAGACAATAATTACATTCTGTTAGATTAACACTCTTCATTTCCCCCTTTGCCTCTCCCGCAAAAGGAAAGGCAAAATCCATGTCGCAAACCAAAACGTCAAATCAACTGTTCGTTGAATCACATATCCACACTATAAAAGACAATAATTACATTCTGTTAGAATATACACTCTCTGTTTCCCCCCTTTGCCTCTCCCGCAAAAGAAATATCAAAATCCATGTCTCAAACCAAAACGCCAAATCAACTATTCGTTGAATCACATATCCACACTATAAAAGACAATAACTACATTCTGATAGACTAAACACTCTCCATTTCCCCTTCGCCTCTCCCGCAAAAGGAAAGTAAAAATCCATGTCGCAAACCAAAACGCCAAATCAGCTGCTCATTGAATCACATATCCACACTAGTCCTTCTTCCACAGCTACAGAAACCTTCACAATGCCATAACACCATCCCAATCTACAAAAACTACTACAACCGAAACATTTCCTAATTCAACAACTTCCTCCTCATTATCCAAAAAAATCAGTTTCTATTTCTATTACCAGCTCTCTCCACCAAATCACACATAACGTATCCATTTTCTTATCATCCATAAACACAAGTCCACGCAAGCAAACAAAAACTTAATCCAAAAATCCAAATCATTTCGCACTACCTCAACTCTAGCAAAATACAGTAAAATGCTCAATGTATGCATTACAAATAAGAACAATCATTGAACAAACAAATGTAAGCTACAATTACAAGAAAAAAACCAATCAAAATCAACAGAAAAGATTAAAAAAAGCCATTGAATTAGCTCTCTGACCTGAAATGATGATCGACAAATTCGTATTTTC
This sequence comes from Solanum chiquidenum, assembly GCA_029582725.1. Classification (NCBI taxonomy): domain Eukaryota; kingdom Viridiplantae; phylum Streptophyta; class Magnoliopsida; order Solanales; family Solanaceae; genus Solanum; species Solanum chiquidenum. The sequence goes on from JAJOOS010012226.1 coordinate 22,511, forward strand.
GAATGAAAACCAAATCCGCAGTGATGAAGAATTGATTTTTCACTAATTAATAATATTTTTTTGTAAAAATCAAATCGTCCTTTTTCGTGTGTAGAAATTTACAGAGAATTTTGGGAGAGAGTCTTCGCGGTAATCAATTTATAGTAACAGCGAATACTGGAGTAGGGAGCAAGAATATTTTTTTTTTCCGAGAAATGAGTAGAAAACTACCAAAAGAGTGAACTGGGCCGGATTTTTATATACATGGGCTCAATGTATTGGGCCATTATGGAAGTGTGTTGAATTTATTTGAACTTTTGGCCCAATACTTTTGTGCTCAATGAAGACCGATGATTTACGAGAATGACCTAAGTGGTCTTGTATTTTTTGATCATGTTTGTTCGATAAGCAAAAGTTTAAGTTTTTTGGCTTTTGATGTTGAAGGTTTGCCTATAGGAAAAGTGGGGGTCGTAAAACTTAGATCAATGATTTTCAAGGTCATTGGATGTAATTTCCTGGTCTATGGTCTGGTTTTAACGAGTCAAGTGCACTAACGGCCGATTTTGTGACCCTATTTAAGGCAAAGCCAAAATGTATAAACTTTTGTAAGTTTGATTAGTGTGTTTGGTATGAAGGTGAATATTTTTCTAGAGAAAAAAAATCTTGGAGAATAAGTCATTTCTTCTTTATTTTCTAGTGTTTGGTAAGTAAGCGAAACAAAATATTATGTAAAAAACATATATATGAAATCTAGCAAAACATTGTTGGGGTGGGAGGAAGTGAAGAGTGGAACCTTGTGGTGGTGGATCTGAGATGATCACGGGTAGAGGTTGGGGGCATTGAATGGGTGGGGAGGATACAATATACATATAAAGTCACTTATAGAACTTGTTTTTTCTACATCTACAAAGAAAGTCATACTCCTCATTTAAGCAATTTATTTTCTTAGAGAAAATGTATTCTAAAAGTTTTGTCCAACCAAACATAGGAAATAAGAAAAAAAAATCGAGTGAGTGTTCTCCTCCATACCAAACATACACGTAAATGATAAGTTGTGATTTTTAATGGAAGAACTACTTAATTACACAAACATTCGTGTCATAATTATTAATCCACTTTATAGTTTTAAAAAATTACATGTTATCTCATTAACTAATAATTTCATACTAGATTTCAAGTAAGATACACCACTCTTTCATATTTTAAGTCAGGTACATGTATCTTTGATATCAAATACATCCTGAAATATAAATACATAGGGAGAGAATCAAATGAGAGAGTCAGTGTATTTCAAATACATGTGGATCACACTAGATACATATATATATGGAATACCATATACATTATGAAATAGAGATACATAGGGGGAGAGGTGAGTGAGAGAGAAGAAAGGGAGTGAGGCGAGCGAGAAAGGAGAGAAGCAAGACAGAGAGAGGAGAGAAGTGTGAGATAGAGTTAGTGTATACATGCAAATCACGCTTGGATAGAGTGTATCTGAAATAAATTACACCGAATTTGACTCTCATATATTCAAGTTACATTTATTTGAGTGTGTTAGATGTATGTATCTGGCGAAGTAAATATGGTATGAAAGGTGATTTCGAAAACTAAAGTGAAGACATGTAATTAGGCCCTAAACTAATGAGATTTGTGTTGTTTGCTCATTTTTAATTTATCGCCTTTGGTTATTCTATTGTTTGGGCTTAAATACAAGTGATTAACAACAATTGTTAATCTACTCAAATACTACATAAATACTTTTAAAAAAATTAAAAAAAATCATCTAAAATAAAATAAGTCAATCTAAACAGGTTATTAGATATATAAATATAATATATATGTATATTTTGTGATTTGTGTCACTTGTTAGTGTCTCTGGAACTAGAATGTTTATTGATAAACTGTGTTTTGGTTTAAAAGTTGGAAAATTGTATGTAGCAAAAATAATTTACCTTTTTCATATGTTATTTTGTGGTATTAGAGTTTTCAAAAATTCAATTCATTATTGAGTTGGAAAATCTCATATTGAGGGTAAAATATTCTATATCAAAGGTGACGACGTATCCAAGGAAACTCAAACTCGAAATATACAATTAAAAATGAATGAGTACTTATTACTCTATCATAATTCTCGGTGATTCTATGACCACATTTAATCACTTGACAAATACTTTATATGAACTAGTGCATGTAAGTGGCAAGAGAAATTATGAAGAAGACCAACATGACAAGAGAATTAAAAATAACCACATGATCCCTGTCCAATGCTTTAAATTAAAATGCTATGGAAAAAGTGGTAGTATTTAAAATTAGCCTAATTTGTAACACCCTTACTTTTTTTTACACAAAAATTAATTGTCAAGACTTGGGAATTAATTGTTATCACGTTATGTCATATTTTTCTTGGACTCGATAAAAGTATGAATGTTAATCATTAAAAATTTGGGTAATGCTAAATGGCCAGAAAATTTGGTCAGAATTTTTAAAAATTTATAATATTTTCTTATTTTTAAATAAATTGATTTTTTTTTCCATTTTTAATTAAAAGGCATTAAAATTAAAAAGATAAAAATGCTCAAAAAGGTAAAATAACATAAGTAAAATACTATTTTGGCCAAAAGGATTTTTCCTAAATTTTTTACTGCATATATCTTATATACATATTTGAATATTATAATTATTCATAATGAAAATAATATGTTGTTATGAGTAAAAAAATATTTTTAAAAAGAAGAAGATTCGAAGCAAATTGTATTTGGACACACCTAAAAATATAATGATTTAGCATGAGAAATTAAATGAAATAAAACGCTTAACCATTTATAAAAAAAAATTGAACAATAATTAGTGTTTGATCAAAATATTAACGGAAAAGGGTTTAAAATATCCTTGGAGTATTTGAAAATGTTTAAATATACCCCTCATCCATCTATTTGGCCAAAAATACCCCTCCATCCACCTTTTTGGCCTACTTTTACCCTTAAAACTTAACAGATTTTTTAAAATTATTATTACTATTATTATTTTTTACGTGCCATCTTCCTATTGGATAAAATTAAATTTCCAACCAATTATTTTTTTTTCAACCCGCCCCAGATCCAAACCCACACCCAAATGACCCAAATTCAATTAAACCTCACAATCAATCAAGTATGTAGTATCTTTTCCCTCCCCGGGTTGTGGGTTTGGATCAGAGCGGGTTGGAAAAAATCCAATGGGTTGGAAATTTAAATTTTATCCAATAGGAAAACGTCATGTAATAACTAATAATAATAATAATTTTAAAAAATCTGTTAAGTTTTAAGGGTAAAAGTAGGCCAAAAAGGTGGATGCAGGGGTATTTCTAGCCAAATAGATGGATGAGAGGTATATTTAAACCTTTTCAAATACTCTAAGGATATTTTTGACCCTTTTCCGAAATACTAATAAGTAAAAACACTTCCAAGGAAAATCTATTATTTTAGCTTCTGAAAATTAATTCTTAGTCCCAAAAAATACCTACTCATCTATCACAATTTGTGTGATACCATTCAAATTACGAGAGTCAAATTAAATAATTTAATTTTAACTATGACTTTAAGCATGAGATTTGTAGGTCCTTTGAAATAAATTTTACATACTTAAAACTACGTAAAAACTACTATAATTCACAATATTAATAAATTAAGATGTTTAAAATATATATGAAAACACTATGATCAAAGAAAAATTGTTTAAATCTCACGATTCGAAAAGTTCACAGAAATTGAAACAAAGAAAATACTTGTCTTCCAAAAATTTAGTCGAATACCTTACTTTAAAAAAATAAATACTTATAATCTCTCAAACGTTATCCAAACAAGCTAAATTTATCATGTATTCAATTAAAACATACTATTTTTTAGATATCTAAATAAAATAAAATTAAGATATTATCAATATCAATGTATTCAGCATAAAAAACATATGATATATGGGTCATTTTCAGCTATCTCAAAGATAACCTTAGATTTAGAATAATACACTCTATTATTATTTTTCAAAAACTTTATGAACTTGTACATGCATGTGGAGTAAATGTTATCAAAAATAATAATGATGAAGAAGGCCAATTTTAGTACTAAAGCATTTAAAATAACCACTATGGTCATGTCAATTGCTTTTCGCAGCTACATTCACAAGCATAATCAACATCAACCATCACATTGCATCCGATCGTTACTATTAGTAGCCATCATTTATATGAAATATAATTAACATAGAGATTACGCATATCACAAACTATTTTTATAATTATATAACTAGTGATTATTATCCATTACTATCAACTGTCATCGTTCAGTTATTATAATCACTAGCTATTACTCAAGCTCTCGTCATAAAGTTGCAACAAGAATTTTTCAGGTGAGATTTAGGGTTCATTAAAAAATAAATTTAATTGACATATATATTCTTTCAACAAAATATGTTTATTTGAGTTCATTAAAAAATAATATATAATTGATATTGATATTCTTTGAATCAAATATGTTATATGAACTGCTTTTATAGGAGTGAAAATATATATGAGAGTCACTTTTATAACGAGAAATATATTAGCTTTAAATCATAAAGTTGATACATATATCAAATCTTTTACTTTATATGCACCAAAAAAAAAAAGCAATTACGAATTTTCTTTATCATAAAAAAAAATCAAAATCTTTTTCCTTTTTTCAAATTTATCATCAATGGCTCTATGTTTTTAGTTTATATGTGCAAATATTAAGCAAACATAAAATATGATATATTTTTAATTTCCAACAATTAAATACTATTTATTAAGAGCACCTCAAGAAGCATCACTTTCAATAAATGTCTGACGGCTTTCACTCCCTATCTCCTAATTCTAATTTATGTGACATTTAAATTCGAGATTTAATTTTTAAAATTAAATTATAAATTTAAAAATTATTTTTTTAAATAAAAAATCTATATATAAAAATTATTATGATTAGCAATTTTAAAAATTTAAGATATATATATATATATATAAAATTAATTGACTCTCAAAATTTTAGTGGCGTGATTTTTTTTTTCCAATTTGTCGTTAAAAATGCCGCCATATAATTAAATTCTTGTCTGCTACCAAAAAAAAAGAAGAATTAAATATCATAGCATTGCCCCCCCTACAATATGGGGGTTGTTTGGATTGAAAAATTATATTATAAAAATTATAACGTGGCAAATTAATGATTTGTAGATTATTAATTTGATATGATTTTTGAAAAAATTGTTTCGATTCGATTTTGGCGTTCTTCAGTATGGGTCTGATTTAATAAACCACGTTTTTGTGAATTATAAAATGAGTTACTTTTCTTTAAAAAATTAAAATGAGTTGTTTCCTTTACTTTAAAGAAAAGGGGCCATGCTTAATATCAATATCATATTATATTAGTATTATTCTAGTATCACCAACCGTGGTAGCCATAATTTTCCTAACGGAGAGTCGGATTGATTTGTTTCAAGTGCTTTTAAGTTAAAATAGTTTTTACGTAATTTTAAAGTGATATAAATATACTTTTTAAAGTCAAAATAATAAAAATAAGTCAAAGATTAGAAATTAAAATTCCCAAAAGCCTATTTGGCATTGTTATTGGGAAGTTAAACATGTTTTTTTGAAAAATCAAGTGTTCGATAAGTCTTTAAAACTGCTTTTAAATGAAATTAGAAAAAGAAAAAAATTGTTATTGGGAATAAGCTAAAAAAAATTGTTAAAAAAAACAGAACCACAAAATAATTTTTTTGAATACTAAATTATCACTTCTATATATATACATATTTATCAATATATCCCTTATTAATTAGGGAAAATTATTATTTCCGTCCTTGTGTTATGATTTTAGTCCCTGCAATATTTGACTTCCCCATTTAACCTTTAATTAAGTAAAGATAATGATTTTAATCCTTTTACAAATATAAACAGACATGTCATTACCATCAAGGATAAATACGATATTATAATATTATTACTATTAAATAATACTAAATAGATTTTTTTTATAATTTATTTGGTTGCCTAAAATATCATGAAAATGTTGTTGTAAGAATCATCTCGCCTCTCGAACCCAGCACAACTCCTAGAGTCTCCAACATCTCAAATTACAAAAGTGGATAATAAATAAAAAATTATTTTAAAAATAAGTGGCAAGTGAAAATGGACGGAGAGAATATTATTTACTTACCAAAAAAATTAAATTCCGATTGTTATACTATCATAGTATTGCCTGCCCGGCTGCCCCTACAATAAAGGGTTGTTTGGTTTGGACAATTATATTATAAAGATTATAACGTGCAAATTATTCGATTTTGGTGCTCTTCAGTATGGGTCTGATATAATAAACTATGCCTTTAAAATTATAAAATGAGTTACTTTTGTTTAAAAAATTAAAATTAGCTGTTTTGTAAATTTTTTCTTAATAAAAAATGGGCCATGCTTAGTATCAATATCATATTATATTAGTACTATTATTCTAATATCACCAAATGTGGTAGCCTCAATTTTCCTAACTTAGAGTCGAATTAATTTATTTCAGATGCTTTAAAGTTATAATAATTTTTACGCAATTCTGAAATGCTATAAATATCTACTTTAAAATCAAAATAACAAAAATGAGCTATATTTTTTTGAATTATAAAATGAGTTACTTTAAACATAAATAAATTAAAATGAGTTATTTTGTATTTTCTTTACTTTTAAAAAAGGGCCATGCTTAATAACAATATCATATTATATTAGTATTCATATATATATATATATATACTATAAATCATGATAATTGACAACTACTACTTATATATAAGTGTGAATAACCACACATGTGGAGGTCAACATACCTCCTTCACATGTGTGGTTCCACACTTACATATATATTTACCTATTATTTATCCGTTTTAATTTATTTGACATATTTTTTTAATTTTAAATATATTTTAAAATCACATAAAAAATACTATAAATCATGATAATTGACAACTAAAATTAATATATCCGTGTCACATAAAATGGGACAAAAAAGTAACATGTATTATTTAATTTGAATATTACAAAAAAATATTGTAAATCTCAATAATTAACAACATATTGACTCTTCATATTCTATTTGTGCTACATATATTGCGTCAAGGAAGGTAACATATATTATTTAAAAATTACGTAAAAATTACAATAATTAACAACTTAAAATATTTATAAATCACATCAAAATTTAATTGACTCTCTAAATTTTATCTATGTCACATCAAGTGAGACAAAAAAATCTACTACTTATATATAAGTGTGGATAACAACACATGTGGCGGTCTGTCTGCTTCACCTGTGTGGTTCCACACTCACGTATATATTTGCCTATTTTTTTCTCCGTTTACTTTGTTTGTCTTATTTTTTAAATTTTTATATATTTAAAAATTGCATAAAAATACTATAAATCTTGATAATTGAC
>JAJOOS010012227.1:0-34415 GCA_029582725.1 Solanum chiquidenum
TCAAGCTTCTTCATATTCATTTTAAATTGTCGGATGTAACACAATTAAAACGAAATTACATAAAAACCCCTCATAGAACCTCATTATAAAGTCAACACAAAGTCATAGGCTCTTGCTTAACCTATCATTTTTCCGAGTCGTTACAGTTCTGTTGGAAACTCTATCTCATAAACCACTTTACCAACCCTTTTCAAGATCTTGTAAAGGCCTATATATCTAGGACTGAGCTTTCCTTTCTTGCCAAATTTCATCACCCCCTCATAGGTGACACTTTCAGGAAAATCCAATCATCAACTTGGAACTCTAATTCCCTTCTCCTTACATCTGCATAGGACTTCTGGCGACCCTGGGTTGCCTTAAGTCTATCTCTAATGAGTTGCACTTTCTCCATAGCATCATGAACTGAATATGGACCTATGAAGGCTGCTTCACCTACTTTAAATCAACCAACTGGAGATCTGCATCTACGCTCATACAATGCGTCATACGGGGCCATCTGAATGCTAAAACGGTAACTATTAATGTAGGCAAACTCTATAAGAGGAAGGTGATCATCCCAACTACCCCTGAAATCGATCACGCAATCTCTCAACATGTCCTCTAAGGTATGAATGGTACGCTCTACCTGACCACCCGTCTGTGGATGAAATGTTGTGCTAAGATTAACCTGAGTACCAAGACCTTTCTGAAACAACTTCCAGAAATGAGAGGTAAACTGAGGACCTCTATTTGAGATGACAGAGAAAGGAACCCCATACAACCTGACTATCTCATTAATGTAAAGCTTGGTGTAGTCCTTCGCCGAATCTGTAGTCTTAACATCCAAAAAGCACGCAAACTTTGTAACTCTATCAACTATCACCCAAATGGAGTCATGCTGTCTGCGAGTACGAGGTAAACCTATAATGAAGTCCATGTTGATCACTTCCCACTTCCAAGTAGGAATGTCGTTATCTTGAGTCATACCTCCTGGTTTATGATGTTCTACCTTCACTTGTTGGCAATTCGGGCACTTAGCCACAAAATCAGCTATATCCCTTTTCATACCATTCCACCAAAAGACTTCCCGCAGATCATGGTACATCTTAGTGGCGCTTGGATGGATAGAATATCTGGAATTATGGGCTTCTACAAGAATCTGTTGTCTCAACTCACCTACCTTAGGAACACATAATCGACCCTGATAGCAAAGCACACCATCTCCTCCTTGTGAGAATACCTCCACTCTATGCTAATGGACTGCACCCTTTAGTTGAAAAAATATCATATCAATGTCTTGATTTTCCTTAACCTCCGCTACCAATGACGATTCTGACCCATTCTGAACTGTCACACCACTATCTGATATGCTCATAAGTTGAACTCCCAAGCGACCAAGCCTGTGAACATCCTATGCTAGTTTTTTCTGTCACGACCCAAGCCTACCCCCTAAATGTGACACGACGTACAAGACTCTGACAAGCCTCATACAAGCCTTATAGTATATCATATCATAAAAGCATAGGGGAAAATGTGGAAAAATTAAAACTTTTTATACAATAGAAGTTTTTTATAAAAACAAGAGGTAGTCTATAACACTATGTCTCAAACCATCTATAACACTTGAATACTATCTTAGGGACACGACCCTTACAAAAAAGTCTAAAACATAAAGGAAAGACAAAAAAGGACATAATGGCTAAGCTCTCGAATACTATGAGAACTTACCAATCTTTTTCTTCTTGATCTACTATGGTCCTACCCACGAGGGAAGATGCCGATATCACCAAACCCTACATTTATAGAAAATATAGAAATATGGGTTAGCACAAAAATGTACTAAGTATGGAAGCCATGCATAAAATCCTTAAAACATGCATAAAGGGACATTTTAGTTGAAACCATGCTATATGCCACTTTTGAACATCATATTTGAAATAGTAGGAGAATGTAGCTCATAAGACATATCATGTACAATTCATCATAGCATAAAGGATATCATCATAATCACAAGCATAGTCTCCAACACAAACATAATGCATATTCCAATCTTCACAAGACATAGTTCACATACATAATTAAATACCAAGATCATCTCATCATAATAGAACTATCACATAAGCAATCATCAGCTATACTTGTCAATGCATAGATAAGATCCCATAATCCTATCTACACTAAGTATCACTTCTAGGACACCATGATCGTGCATAACATACCTTGACCTTATCCATAACCAACAGTCATGGACAAAGAGACATTCATGTTCATAACTTGTAATAATTAAAGTCACTCATAGTAACAATCCTTATCATGCATACATAAATTCATATATCTTCATAGCACAAGGAAACCACACCATAACCCCTTTATAAGTCTACTTGTGCAATGTATAAGTAAAGTCCCATACCCCCACTCACACTAAGTAAAGCTCATTAAGAAGTCATAAGTATAGTTCATGTTCATGTTCATGTTCATGTTCATAATTCATATAAAGCATACATTTAACTTATAATAATCATATCATAAAAAAGGCATACCATGCCTACTCTCAATGCCTACTTGTGCAATGTATGAATGAAGTCCCATACCCCCATTCATACTAAGTAGAACCTCTTGAGGAACCATAGTACATAACTCATGTCCTTGTCATAATTCATATTCTTATCATATAGGGAAATATAGCCTTAACCGACATAGCCAATGTGAGCTACACGGAATCCGGTGTCTTACCCCCACACCGAAAATAGGTGTCCTACTTGCCTAAGGTAGAACTAACATATTTAGCTTTTAGGTGGATCTACTAGATAAAGACCTATGTGGGAACATAGTTATGGGATAAGGAGATTGCTACTAGAAACCCAGACTTTATAACATAAAAGGTTTTCATCTCATGAGATAACTTACTTTGGGAAGCCGGACTTTCTAGCTAAAAGCTTCCATCTCATTTTCATATCCACTCGGTTCTAAGCATAATTCCCTTTATAATATTCATATTACATCTTTACTTAAGTTCATGTTCATGAGAGAATGCACTAGGCACTCAAACCAACTTAATATCATAATAGCTCATAGATTCATTAGGTGAGAATGTCTGTTCAACCTAAGAATCATCAATATATGAGTAAACCTTTCACATCATATTCATAGTGTGTTCATGAGAATAGCCTTTCAATCAACACAACAACATTATCATATTCATAAACATTTCATATATAGTCATGTGTAAGGGTATGTGGAGAATAATCTTGCAACCACACCATAATTACACAATAGTCATAGGATCTTCACTTACTAAGTGAATCATAAGCTCATACACAACTGTTATCAACATGTACATACCCTCTTTATTTTCCTTTCAAGGGCTTTGAATCAACTCAACCCAAACATCTATAATATAATTACTACATTAGATAAGGGAATGCAATGATTTAATAACTCAGTCAACACCTTAGTCATATCATAGACCTGTTAATTCAAGGGGTGTGTGTGTGTGTGATTGTCCTCTCAATGACACAACAACAACATTATTATCGTAGACACTTCACTCTCAAAGTGTTCATAAAACATGCACATAATATCATAATCATGCATACCCCTCATATCTTGCATTTAATGATCATGTTAATTCAACACATTTAGCATTCACCACATGAGACATAGATATAGTCATAACTTCAAGCACAATATTCATTTCATGTATACAGTAATATTTTCATATTATAGGTCATGTGGATGAAGTCCTTTCACAATAATGCCATATACAATTCAACATACCTAATAGCTTCCTTCTATAAGTCTTAACATCCTTAACTTATTCATATTAACTTTTAACATTAAAGCCCTAGAAGTCATTTTCATGTTACAAGTCTTACTCTCAAACAATACCTCATATGGTCATCATGAATACCTAATTCTCAAGATAATCCAACAACATGCTTAATTCTCAATCAATTAGAGTCACATGGCATCATATAAACTCAATCAATACAAACATAATCTATTCACATGATTCTTTAATAAATAAACCCACATCATGAATTCATAACTTAGTAAATATGGGGGATTCATGGTTTATTGGGGGGGGAGGATTTTTTATCATAAATCAATAATTAATCATAAATTCAACCATAATCCGCCATAATAAACTATAATTAACCATAAATAAATAATTGAAAACGATTTGAAAGAGAACCCATGACTTAGATTCAAACCCTAGGTTTTAGGGAACTTGGAAGCTTTGAAATCAAGTTTCTATGGGTGAAGGCTACTCATAGATGAAAAGACATCATACCTTAGGAAGATTTCCACACGAAATTGAAGAAGTAAGGCTGCTCCTTGAACCCTAAACTTGTCCTTGTTCTTGCTCTTCAATGAAGTTTTAGAGAGAGAAATATTTGGGAGAGAGTTGGTTATGTTTTGGGGTCTTGAGATATAATGAGTCAATTGGGTGTTAAATGACTTAAAATAGTTTATATATATATGTTTAAAAACTATATTAAATGACCCCTACTTAAAACTAATTAATTTGAAATTACCTAATTTGGCCATGCCTTGGCCGTGAATGATGCAACAACACAGGTGCCATGCACCACCCAAGACTCACGAACCATGAGTGGGGTCACTCCCCGTCTTGCAGGTCTGTGGATGGTAGCTGAAACTCTAAAAATGGGCCTTGACCTATGGAGCCTCCCCCATGGGTGTGGATAGATCTACGGGGCGTAGGTCCCCATCCGTAGGTCCTTAGAATTTTGGCAATTTTGGTTCATTGGGGACAACTTGGGGTTAGGCTTTAGGGTCCTCCTCAAGGAACCTTGGTTGGTCCTTGGGGGGTGGTAACTTGACGTTTTACCCCTAAAACCCTCAACCTAAGTTCGGGAAGTCATTTTACACTTCTAATCCCCACATCAAACTCAACCACACACTCGTAAGGCTCTAGTTCCACCTATTAGTTTTTCGGGTTATTGCATTTTCTTTGTTCCTCAACATATGCTATACTACCCATAGATAGTCTACTAAGATCATCTTCTACTACATTGGTCTTACCAGGATGGTAATGGACACTGATATCATAGTCCTTGAGGAACTCGAGCTATCTCCTCTGGTGATGATTTAACTCTTTCTAGGTGACACTTACTGAAGTCTCTTATGGTCTGTGAACACATCTACGTGAACACCATGCAAGTAATGTCTCCAAATATTAAGTGCGAACACCACTGCTGCAAGCTCGAGGTTATGAGTTGGATAGTTCTTCTCATGCACCTTAAGTTGTCTAGAAGCATAAGCTATAACCTTACCTTGCTCCATCAACACACAATCTAGGCCGACTCTAGATGTATCGCAATAGATCACATAACTGTGTGAATCCTCTGGTAGAGTCAAAACATGAGTTGTAGTCAACCTAGTTTTCAGTTCTACGAAGATTTTCTCACAATTATCTGACCACTGAAACTTAACCTTTTTATGCGTTAACTTAGTCAATGGAGAGGCTATAGATGAAAATCATCCTATGAACCTTCTGTAATAACCCTCTAGAGCCAAGAAGCTTCTGATATCTGTAGAAGAGGTAGGTATGGGCCATTGTTTAACTGCTTCTATTTTCATAGAATCCACTCGGATCCCTTCGCTAGACACAATATGACCAAGGAAAGCAATGGATTGCAACCAAAACTCACATTTGCTAAACTTAGCGAATAACTGGTGATCTTTGAGAGTTTGCAGGACAACCCTCAAATGATTCAGATTTTCTTCCTCATTTCTAGAGTAAATAAGGATTCCGTCAATAAAGACGATAACGAACAAGTCCAAATACTGCTTGAACACTTTGTTCATCAAATCCATGAAAGTTGCAGGTGCATTGGTTAGTCCAAATGACATACTACAAATTCATAATGACCATACCAAGTTCTGAAGGCTATTTTCGGGATGTCACTATCTCTGAATCTGAGCTGATGATAACCAGATCTGAGGTCTATCTTTGAGAAATGACTAGCACCCTGAAGTTGATCAAAATAGTGATCAATCCTGGGGATAAGGTACTTGTTCTTGATTGTGACTTTGTTCAACTTCCTATAGTCGATGGACATTCTAAGAGAACAATCTTTATTTTTCACAAACAACACTGGTGCACCCCATGGGGAATACTAGGTCTGATGAAGCCCTTATCTAGAAGGTCTTTCAACTGTTCCTTCAATTCCTTAAGCTCGGCTGGAGCCATTCTGTAAGGAGGAATAGAAATAGGCTGGGTATCTGGAATGAGATCAATTCTAAGATTGATTTCTTTTTTGGGAGGAACTCTTGGAAGATCTTCTAGAAACACTTCTGCAAACTCATTAACTATTGGAACTGACTCAAGAGTTGGAGTTTCAGAGCTTGAATCCTTAACACAAACTAGATGTTAGAGATAACCCTTAGAGATCATCTTTCTGGCCTTAAGGTAAGAAATGAATCGACCAATAGGCGTTAAGCTACTACCCTTCCATTCTCAGATTGGTTTGTCTGGAAACTGAAAACGAACAATCCTAGTTCTGCAATCGACTGAGGCATAACATTAATGTAACCGATCCATTCCTAGAATGATATCGAAATCTACCATTTCTAACTCTACAAGATCTACTGAGGTTACTTTCTGGTAGACTGTGACAGGGCAATTTATGTATGCCCATCTAGCTATAACTAGGTCACTGACTAGAGTAGAGACTGAGAAGGGTTCTGAGAGAGTTTATGGAATAACATCGAAGTTGACTGCTATATAGGGAGTTACAAAAAACAAAGTAGCCCCTAGATCTAACAAAGCATAAACATCTAAGTTAAAAACTCGTAACGTACCAGTGACTTCATCAGGAGAATATTCCTGATCCTAGCTAGCCTGAAGAGCATACAACCTATTTTGGCGTTGTCCGCTACCTATACCAAATGAGTTAACCTACCGAGTCGGGTGACCTACTGGTGCTACTGAAGTTGTGATCTGAGCTCTACCATTATTGGCTCATTGCCCTTCTTTAGTAGAAGGACAATCTTTCAACCTGTGACCAGTCTGACCACACCCAAAACATCCTTCCCTTCCTGCAAGACACTCGCTGAGATGGAGTTGTATAGGTTCTGGTGCCTGAAATACTACCTTGAGACTTAGAGCCTGATGCCCTACCTTTCTGATCATTCTAGAACTTGGAGAATGGAACACTAGCTGAGGAAGATGTTGTAGCTGAAGATTTTTTCTGAAACTGTGAGCGATTTCCACCACCTAATTTCTGTTGAGAATACTCATAGTTGCATGTTCTAGCCTTCTTATTATCCTTAGTTTGTTTTCTAAGATTATCACCCTCAACATGCTGAGCATGAGTCATGAGCCTAGAGATGTTCATATCTCTAGCAACATAGCATTCCTACATTCTGTTTTCACTAGGTCGGATACCCCATAAAGAAACTTGTTCATTTGAGCCTCGGAATCGGCAACCATGTGAGGAGCATACCTGGAGAGTTGGGTGAAGTTGATCCCATACTCTTTTACTGTCATGTTACCTTGCCTCAAATTCATGAACTCCTAAGCCTTCGCCTCTCTCAACTATCTTAGGAAGAACCTATCTAGAAAGGTCTCACTAAAGCATTCCCAAATGATAGGAGTTGTATATGTACCCCTGTTCTCTTTCCATTGAGTATACCAAATATGTGCTACATCCTTAAGTTGATAGGATGCTAACTCTACCCTATCATTACCTATCATTACCTATCAGTTGACCTCATCTAAAAAATTTTGGGGATCGTCACCAGTCTGCGATCCTGAGAACTCTGGCGGATTCATCCTAACAAAATTGCGAACTCTGGCTGTCGTTGATCCACCACTAGAATTCACCGGAAATGGAACCTGCTGGTTATTCTACTTAGTCACACTCTGAGCCAAGAGCTGAATGGCATTCCAAAACTCAATATTCGAAACTTCCTGATCTGGAACTGGAGGAGTTGTGTTAGCATTCCTTCCATCAGCTCTTCGAGGAAGCATGATCTGAAAGCGCATAACGTCGAGTTAGAATGAGGAATTAGAACATACCTTACCCACGATAAGAGTAACAAGAAATTAAAGTTTTCCTAAAACACTTTGAGCCTCCTTCTCATTAGATGTGGTGCACGTCACAACCATGAAAATGACTCTACTTAGTGCGTATTTTCAGACATCCTTTGAATCTTAGACCTAATGCTCTGATACCAAGTCTGTCACGCCCCAAAGCTATCCGTAGGACGCGGACACGGGACCGAGTGACCCCAAGCTAACTCTACTGGCATATCATAAGCATACTTAAACAAATTGAAATCAATAAATACTGAACGGAAACATAAGTCATAAGATAAACTAAAAGTGATGGGGAATACCCATATACTAAATTTGAATATATGCAAACTGAGAGTTTAAAAACAACTGAAAAGTCAAACTCAAATACTAAAGTTGAATCTAACTATGTTTGAGAGTAGGCTCTAATTGACTAAAAGTGTTGGGACATGCCCCAACTAAATCTAGCAAAAACTAAAACTAAAACTAAAAGCAAAGGAAGATAATCATGTCACTCGTCTTCGAAGAATAAGGACTCACCACTAATTTTGCTGAACTAAAGATCGGGAACAAATCTATGTGGGATCTGGGAGCTGAGAACCTGAACCTACAACATGAGAAGATGTAGTGCAGAGTATGCATTAGTACTTGAAAGGTAGAGACCATCCAGGATAGAATAAAGCTTAACAATAATCATAACTGAATCAAAGCATAAATATGAACAATGATAAAATCTGAACTGAATGTAAATATACTGAGAATACTAACTGAATGCATGATCAAGTTTATAACATGCTGAGACTAAAATCTGACCGTAACTGATAACATGGTCAATGCAATAAAATATGATTGAACTGTAGGAGCTACTAATAACCGACATAAAACCACAAAAGCTAAATGTGGAGTCCGATGTATATGCCCCATCGAGAGGACCTAATATACCCTGCCAAAGGTATAGAGGCATGACTGGCGTGATCACTAAAATGTAATGCCCAACAGAAGGGGCTGATCCTACGGTGAACGTAGTTCTGGGACTTGAGGGTGACTGACCCTAGTCCACTCGATATTAAGCATCTCCCAATTGATTATGTAATTAACATTTTATGACTGAATTTCTGTAATACTGGATAGCTCAAAACTAACATGCTAATTGAAAATGCAACATTAATATACTGATAATGAAACATTGAAAAAGTGAGGCATGTATGTCTAAATTATCTGACCTAGCATGTGTAATTCATGAACTAAAAGAACTACAAAGCTAGTATTCGGAATTTAAGAAAGAATGTACACAAAATGATACTAAAATCATGATAATCTGATTTGGATCATTCTATCAGCTAAAACCAAACAATTTCTAACATTCAAGAAACCCTAGGTTTTGATAATATTAAGGGAATCAAGATTCTGACTGAAATCTAGGGACCTAATGGCTGAAAGGAACCCACTAGTGTAATCCCACATACTTGGTGACGAATTCCACGAAAAAATCTTTTGATTTCAGGGCTGGAATGGACGAAACGTTGCTGCCTTCTTAGACCAGGGCTTGGTCGACTCTTTCTCCTTCTACGTTCTAACTTTTCTTAGTTTTTGGTGAACGATTTGCTTAGGGTAGATTCTAATTTAGTTACTAGGCTTAAACTAAGCAAAACTACATAGTTTATGGGTTAAACGACGTAGTTTAGGGGTCCAACGCGTAAGGAAAAGACCAAACGACCTCTAACTTAAAAATTGTCGGGGGCCACTGACGGACAAGACCGACGGACCATGGCTGGACCGACGGTCCGTGCTGGTCAACCGTCGTTTCGCGACTGGGAGCTGAAACTGGGGTCTGACCTATGGCCCTGGACCACAGACCATGGTCTGACCAATAGTCCGTAGGTCCTGGAGTGGGTCTACCCTTAGCTAATTTTCTGAGTCTTCTAGAGGAAGGGTCGCAGGTGGTGAACCACAGACCTCCAGAACGGACCATGGGTCACTCTACGGTCTGTTGGTGGTGCCCGTCGGTGCCACCTGTAACTTCTGAAACCTGCATTTTGGTTTGCTTTCAGATATGGGATGTTACAGTAATGTTAGAAAGATAAGGTTAATCATCATATCGTGATAATGATGATGTGATAATTTTTTCTAAGGTTATAAACGAGGGGGAAGAGGAGAATGAGGTTTTACTATGAGAAATAGCTAAATGAGAGCCCTTAGTTGGTTCTGAATGGTAATGCAGGAAAATTCTAGTTGGTATGGCAGAGATGATAAGAGTAACCCCGTTCCATACCCATTCCAACTATCATTCGAGGATGAATGATCTCTAGGGGAAGATATTGTAACACCCTAGAAATTTTTTGAACTAAGACTCGAACCATCCTTCGTGGTGGGTAGGATTTTACCAAGGAATTTAAAATTTCTTAAGTATTAAGGTCAGGTCACTAGATATAGCACCTTGAGTTCCCAAAAGAATTAAAGAGAATTCATTTTAGTCATTCCTAGGTTCTTCTAAGTTTTGGGTCAACTTAAAATGACTATAACCTTCAGCACAGGATGAGTTAGGTGGCCCATAAGATATCAAATTAAAGGTCTTGGAATCCTCTTTTCAACGCTACCGAGTTTTATAATTTTTGAGCTCGTATGTGGGACATATGCCCGTTTGAAGTCGGGCTGTCCAATTAAGGAAAGCTACCCGGAAATCTGAGGGGTATTTTGGTATTTTCCTTACCCAATCAGATTTTAAGTGTTTTTAGTAAGGTTTTAGGATTCTAAACTGATTAGAATTAGTTTCATTCATCCCCAAAAGCATTTAGGGTTTTAGAGACAAGATTCAAGAGGAGAAAAAGTTCAAAGTTTCTAGCGTTCGTTCAAGAAATTAAAGATTTCGCCAAGAACATAGTTCTTTTGAGGCATGTAAGCTTCCATAATATTGGGTTTGTTCACCCACACTCCAATCATTAGTTTCTTTTGCAAATCTATCCATAAATATTGAGCAATTTAATTGCTTGATGAGTTCTTGATATGTGTTCTTGAAGTTTCCTTGTCGATTAAGTTTTGATGTAAGATTCTACTTGGGTCAACTTCAAATGACCATATCTCTTAGAATATAAAGAGGTACGTGGGAGATTGCCTATCAAATTACAGGTGGTTTAATTACTTTCCAACGCCACCAATTTTACGTCAATCCAATTTCTGAGTCAAAAGTTATGACTGTTTTAGTAACCTGATATAGTGCAGTTACAAATTAGCCGACGGGAAAACATTAAAAATAGTCATTTTTTTGTCTTCCAAGAAAACCCTAAACGAATTTCTTGACTAATAAAAGGCTAAAAAGAATCAGATTTTCATCTTTTAATCCATTATTCTCTTCTCTCTTACACCCTATGGCAAACCCTAAGGAATATCAAAGTAGAAGACTCCATTCAAGATTCTTTCAATCTTTTTCAAGATTCTTCTTCAGGGTATGTCTTTCTCCAAGAATTTCATTTTTTCAACTGAAATTCCTCCATACAATTATGAATCACTAATGAAAATCATAATTCTTGGCCATAGATATTTTAAGAAACTAATTCAAGTATCTCAAGAAAGATTTTCTTGATCGTTTACCTTCAAGTTAGGGATTCAACTCTTCTAATCAAGTTCTTCTTCCAGATTCTTCAAGATTCTTTAAGATTCTTCAAGAACCTTGTTCTTCCAGGTATGTAAGACTAGCATAGTATTGGACTAGTTCGTCCTCATGCCCTACATCTTCTTTCACATCAGTAAAAGAGAAATCTAGGATTCTACCCCTTGATTTTAGTTATCTTTAGATAAGTTGATTTGAGTTCTTGAGTTCATGGTTCTTTTAAAAATTCTATTCTTAATTATTGAGTTTCTATTTTTTTATTGAGATCCTTGAATTGATTTGTTGATGTCTATAATTTAGCTTGAACCCTATTTTGAGTTATAAATCTTGAGAGGTTTTTCAAAGCCAACACTTGAGTTTTAAATTGAGTTTTGAGAAAGTAAGTATGAGAATGAGAAGAGTCGTATACATGAGTTCCATATTGTTATTTAGACCCTTGAGTCAAGTTGTTCATGCCAATAAATTCCGCATGAACTTCATAAATTGAGTTATCTTTGAGAGGAGTAGTATCTTCAAGTTATAAGTTCTTGAGAATTGAGTTCCTAAACCTTTTAAGATTATATTCCTCATTGTGAGACTACTACATGTCACCCATGAAGGTCCTTGAGTTGAGTTGTTCATGCCTATAATTCCACATGAACCCTATGATAAGTCCACAATTTAAACTCATTTAGGGCTTTATTTTAATAGAAATAGTGTCCTCAAATGCTTATTTTGTC
Organism: Solanum chiquidenum; assembly: GCA_029582725.1. Classification (NCBI taxonomy): domain Eukaryota; kingdom Viridiplantae; phylum Streptophyta; class Magnoliopsida; order Solanales; family Solanaceae; genus Solanum; species Solanum chiquidenum. Next base: position 12,350 of record JAJOOS010012227.1, read on the forward strand.
TCAATATCTGATGAAAACTATTAAGTTTCAGGTATTTGAAGTTTTAGCGGAAGCATGGACACTTAGGTACAAAAAGGAACAAAAAGGCTAGAAATAACGTAAAAACTAAAGCCTGAGCTTCACCAATCACTCTTGGCGAATCGCCGAAGGGAAGCACTCCGCCCTTTGTTGCAGTACGTGAAGCCCTGAAGGAAGTGGATCAAAAAGGCGATTAAAGGAGCAGTCGGCGCTTCGCCGAACAGTTTTTCAAAGCAATGCAATACCGCAAAAGGGTCCAAAACACAAACATGTTGAAGGCAAAGCACAAAAGGCGATGAACCAGAAGAAGGGCAATTCGCCGAGTCATTCGATGATCGCGACTAACCTCACCAAATGGTCTGCCGCAACACTAAATCTGAAAACTATAAATACTATCCTTAGTTATTATTTTTAAGAGTCCGAACATTATTGTAAGTTTTACACTTTGAATATTAGCTTTCATATTTTTCTTTCAAGTTTGGATAGGATTTTTGGAAGACTTGAAGAAGAGAGTAGTTCATATTCCCCAAATTGGAAGTGAGTCTTCTCTATTCTTCTTCCTTTTCTTAAATCAAGGTTTAGTTTCCTATACCCATTTGATTCCAATATCATTTTAGGTATAATTGCTTATTTCTTGATGAGTGGCTAAAAAATCCCATTCTTGGGGTGTGATTTAGCAAATATGTGTTGATATTATTGTTGGGTTTTACTTGCTGATAGGTTAAATGTATTTTTATGGTGATTTCACCTAGTGGTTGTGATTTAATTTAATGTATTTGTAGTTGCAAATATAAAACCACCCATGTGTTTTTGTCTTGCTCGAAAGAGAGGTCACGAAACCAAGACCGCTAGACTGATGGCCTAAGGAATGGGTCGACATGAGGTTCAGCCTGAGAGGGTGAGCCCTAGTCCCATATCCTAACACTCAACTCAAGAGAGTGAGTGTGGTAAGGCGTAGGCTGGCCTTCATGCGGCAAATGGGTGTCCGAGAGGAACTCATTTGAAACGGGGTAAGTTGCCCGAGAGGGAACTTATTTCCATCTAAACCTTAGCCTAGTCACTATTATGTTGCAAATTTCCTATCGAAATCATGTACCCAACAATTTATATCAATATATATTGCGGTCACACCCTAAGAACTTCTCCCCATACTTGAATTTTCTCTTTATTTTTGTTGTTTTAGCTATACTTGTGACAAACCCCCATTAATATTTGATACTTTGGAGTCACCCACTTGAATTTACTTTTTTTTTATTCGATAATTTCTCAAACTACAACTAACTAGAACAAAATTCTAGCCTAACTGCTATTTTCACTACCACTTCCTTGAGACACGACCCCAACCCTTGGTTGGGTTACTATATTATCGATGATCGTAGACACTCGAACCATAGGTTAGTGTCATTGGTCATGATAAGCATCAAAATGGCACCACTACCAGGGAGTGGTGTCACGTGAAGATGTATATTTCTAGAGTTTTTGTTATTTTTAGTGTAGTTTTTACTAATTTTACTTTTAGTTTTGTTTTTCTTTGTTTATTGTTTCTGTATGCAGGTCCTCTGAGCATGACAGAGGGAGTGGATGGCAAGCCGGTTGAGGCAGATCAAGAAGTCGAGGGTGACTTCATACTAGCTGCACTGGTATCTAAACTAAATGACTTGACCACCAAAATATCTGAGGTGGAAAACCAGTGCAAATGCCAAGGGATGTACATACCTCCTCATGCGCGGAAGAAGTCTAGAGAAGATGAGAAAAGTCGTGTTGAGGACACACTTCAAATCATTCTTCAAAAGATCACTGATCAAGATAGAGTTTTGCACGAAATGAGAGAGAATGTTGAAGCATTGAATCAATTGATTGGATCTCATTCTAGATCAATCCAGCACATCAGATCACTCCTGATGTTTGCAATGCCTCAGCTCCATCCAAACGATATATTTGGGTTACCTAGTGACACTTAGCCTAGCTCCAATAACAGAGTGTAAGGCAGGACCTACGTCGAGCCATGACGTTAAATAAGGTGCTTCTTGGGAGGCAACTCAAGGTCGTAAATGTAGGATTTTACTTTTATAACTAATATTGTGTTGTTTGTACAGATTGAAGAAGGAAAGTGCTTGAAAATATGTATGGTGGCTAGCAACAGGTCCTTTTGGCGGATCACTGACAAGATCGGCGTACCCGATCATTCCCGCCATTTGACTCAATACACCTCAAAGGTTGAGTCTGTAAAACTCGGCGAAGTGAGAATTTCGTCGGCGTATCGCCAACCTAGTTGGCAATCTCGACGAAGACCGCCGATGTGATGCCCACAAGAACTGAAAATCATGATATATTTGGCGTGGTAATTAGACATTCGGGGCTTTACCGAGTGATTGGGAGAATTCGACTAACATCGCCGAATAAGCAGAAGCTGGACGGTCACTAGCCACAGGTTTAAAAGTTTCATTTCATTCACTTTCTTTCACTTTGTCCCTTTTCACAAACTCACACTCACACTCTAGTAGTTATATTTCTTGCACTTTTAGAGTATTTTAAGTGTCAGATTGTTCTCGGATTTGGATTGCATTGCCGCCTATCACGTCAGTACTATCTAAATCGGCACCAAAGTCTTTGCAGAAATGGCTAGACCAAAAGTCGCAGGGAGATGCATCGGGTACTGATGCCCTGACAGATAGAGAGACTGCGTAGACATGACCCTTCTTTACCTCTCTCCTTGTCTTATTTTTCTTCAACTCTAGATACTATTTTTATTTGCATTTCAGGACAAACGCTCTTATATGTGGTGGGGTGAGGCCCACCTTGTTTTGCTTGTTTCAGATACTTGTGTTTTGGTGTACATTTGGGTTGTCTATTTTTAATTGTGTTTTTAAAACTGCTTTGCGATTGTTTGAGTTTATGGCTCTCTTTTGGGTTTAATTGAAACATAATTTTGACCCTTTCGAAAAAAATTAATTTTTCAAAATGTTTTTGCCACCTCTTGTGTTGAAAGTGGTTGTTCTTGTACAAATCAAGTCTCGGTTTCGATCAATACCGATGACTTGAATAGTGCTCTCAATCGAACAAACATGAATGTGCGGCTACGATAAGAACAAATGAAGTTGCATAGTGAACTCTTTGCATCTCGTTGTGATTAGCCATTTCTCAAATTGATTCTCTTGTAATGACTATTGCACAGTAGCGAAAGTATGTAGTCTTGTTTGAATTATGTGTTGATGCCTTGTCTGATGAGTGTACTTTGAACTTTGCATGAATAAACCTAGAATTTGACCTGTTAGTCTGATTGATTTAGTAAGGTGTGCTCTTGAGATGATCTTAGGCAACTTTTGAAGAGTGTGAGCCAATTTGACATGTACCTCTTTTGTGGCCTACTCGTGAGCATATGAAATTCTCTTGAACACCTTTTGAGCCTTACCTTTCTTTGGATGAAACTTGATGAAAACTAGACCTTTCTTTATCCGCTACCTATAATCCTCTTGATTTGTGGTTAGTTGAATAGCCAACTTAGGCCAAAAGCCTAAGTTGAGGGTGTAGTGAAAAGAAAGAGGAAAGTCAAGAAGTGCAAGAACAGTCTCCCTTAACCCATGGTGTTGAGAAAATTGGAACCCCTCCATATATAAAAATAAAAGATAAGAAGAAAAAGAAAACAAAAAAATGAAGAAGAAAGCTGTGGAATAAAGTACCAAAGCAATGGGAAGTTGGAACAATCCTTGGGAAGTGAATAATGGGATGACTTAAGATCACTAGCAAAAATGATGAAGGGACAGGAAACGAAGTGTTGTGAATACCACATCTCATGAGGATAAGGGTCACTAAGCCTAAATGACCATACCTTTGCACTCATCCCCATTACAAGCCTTAGAAAGACCTTTTTGATCTTAAGGAAGCTGAAACAAATGTCGATTGGAAAATACGGGCAAACCTATGGGTGAAAGCATGCATTTTATTCATCTTTGTGAGTTTGAGCATTGCATTTGATTCCGGAACTTTAATTGATTAAACCATTCTATGTGAGTATGGAATCATTTTTTGTGTGAGGGCATTCGAACACTTTGGTTGAACTTGAACTTGAATATGAAGCAAGTATTGTGAGCATAAGACTCTTTAATATTGGTTAGTCACTACTTGAATCTTTGAGTACACATTTGATCTCTGCATAAGTAAATTGAGTCTTGTTGTGTGCATTCATAATCAAGACTTGTGTAGCACTGTTTAAGACATCCCTTTTTGAGCGGCTGAACTTGAGTTTGCATGAGGACAAGCAAAAGTTTAAGTTGGGGGTGTTGATGAGTCCATAATTTGGACTCATTTAGGGCTTTATTTTAATATAAATAGTATCCTCAAATGCTTATTTTGCCTCAATATCTGATGAAAACTATTAAGTTTCAGGTATTTGAAGTTTTAGCGGAAGCATGGACACTTAGGCGCAAAAAGGAACAAAAAGGCTGGAAAGAACGTAAAAACTGAAGCCTGAGCTTCGCCAATCACTCTTGGCGAATCACCGAAGGGAAGCACTCCGCCCTTTGTTCCAGTACGCAAAGCCCTGAAGGAATTGGATCAAAAAGGCGATGAAAGGAGCAATCGACGCTTCGCCAAACAGTTTCGCAAAGCAAAGCCATACAATCAAACAGTCCAAAACACAATCATGCTAAGGCAAAGCACAAAAGCAGATGAACCAGAAGAAGGGCAATTCGCTGAGTCATTCGGTGATCACGACTAACCTCACAGAACGGTTCGCCGCAACATTAAATCTAAAAACTATAAATACTAGCCTTAGTTATTATTTTTAAGAGTTCGAACATTATTGTAATTTTTACACTTTGAATATTAGCTTCCATATTTTTCTCTCAAGTTTGGAGAAGGTTTTTGGAAGACTTGAAGAAGAAAGGAGTTCATCTTCCCCAAATTGGAACTGGGTCTTCTCTATTCTTCTTCCTTTGCTTAAATCAAGGTTTAATTTCTTATACCGATTTGATTCCAATATCATTTTAGGTATAATTGCTTATTTCTTGATGAGTGGCTAAAAACCCCATTCTTGGGGTGTGATTTAGCAAATATATGTTGATATTATTGTTGGGTTTTTCTTGCTGATAGGTTATATGTATTTTAATGGTGATTTCACCTAGTGGTTGTGGTTTAATTTAATGGGTTTGTAGTTGCAAATACAAAACCACCCATGTGTTTTCAGTTTACTCCAGAGAGAGGTCGCGAAACCAAGACTGTTAGATTGAGGGCCTAAGAAGTGGGTCGACATGAGGTTCAGCCCGAGAGGGTGAGCCCTAGTCCCATATCCTAACACTCAGCTCGAGAGAGTGTGTAGGGTAAGGCGTAGGCTGGCCTTCATGCGGCAAATGGGTGTCCGAGAGGAACCCATTTGAAATGGGGTAAGTTGCCCGAGAAGGAACTTATTTCCATCTAAAGCTTAGCCTAGTAGCTATTATCTTGCAAATTTCCTATCGAAAGCATGTACCCAACAATTTATATCAATATATATTACGGTCACACCCCAAGAACTTCTCCCCATACTTGTATTTTCTCTTTATTTTTGTTGTTTTAGCTATACTTGTGACAAACCCCCATTGATATTTGGCACTTTGGTGTCACCCACTTAAATTTACTTTGTTTTTATTCAATAATTTCTCAAACTGTAGCTAACTAGAACAAAATTCTAGCCTAACTACTATTTTCACTACCACTCCCTTGGGACACGACCCCAACCCTTGGTTGGGTTACTATATTATCAATGATCGTAGAGACTCGAACGTAGGTTAGTGTCGTTGGTCACGATAAACATCACTCTATGAGTCGAGCAGTCTCGAGATGAGCAGTATCATTGAGTCGTTGAGTTAAAAAGTTATTGAGTTCTGAGTATTGAGTTCTATATATATTGTTATTGAAAATTGAGTCTTTCACTTCCATTATTCGACATGAACCCTATTTTGAGAAGTCTTTTACAATCACTTTAAACTTGTTTTAAGACTTGAGCACTTGAGTTTTAGAAAGAGTAAAGTTGAGTTCATTTTTTAAAAATGAATATATTGGAAATAAGTATTCCCAAGAGTAAACATATTTATATCTAATAATAGAGGAAACACCGATTTCCGAAAGAGTTTATGTAGTATGACTTCCTGAGTCATCAATGATCATATTATAATATGATGTGTTTTCAAGTATGAATTGAGTAAGAGTATAAGGGGACTAAGTATTCCCAAGAGTAAATGTTTTTACATTTAAGCTGAGAGGACACTGATTTCAAAAAGAGTTTCATGAGAAGTTTTTAGTACAGTCTCTTTTAAGAGAAAACCTTTCGAGTAATAATCTCAAAACAGAGAAATAGTTATGTTTTTAAACATATGAGCTAGTTATATTTTTGGAGTAGTATTGAGCACCGATATGGGGAGAGTTTAGAAAACTCACAGCCCCCATAAACCATGTAGCCAACGTGGGTAGAAAGGGTCATACTTTTTAGATGATTCTGTAATGCTTTTTAGCATAGACTAGTAGATCCACTCAGTTGAGGAGTTCTATACCCCGGAAGGGTATAACATAGTTCTGTCACCGTGGGTGAGATTTTGTATCATCACATAGCTCATAGTGATGGATTTCGGTTAGAGAATCTCTCAGAGAGTTATATTGTATTTTTATATACAAATTGATTTATTATTGTATTCTTCAATACAATTGAGTTATTATCTACTGTTTTGAAAGCTTTCCATATATTGCATCTTTTATTGTTGCTTTAACTTGAGTTAAGTATCTAGAGTTCAGTATCTTGAGTTGAGTATATAATCTTTGAGTTGAGTATCTAATCTTTGAGTTGAGTATCTTATTTTTAAGTTGAGTTGAGTTGAGTAAGTCGAGAAGAGGTAAGTATATTTCCTTTTTATCAAGTTCAAGCCTATGTTTATGCTGTAGAATTCCCCTTACATGCTTGTACATTCCACGTACTCAGCCGTTTGGTCTTCATCATTTCATGATGCAGATACAGGTATTCAGGATCATCAACAAACATTTCATTGAGGTCATGTGATATTCGAGTCAGCTTTGGTGATCCTCCTTATATTCCGGAGGACTTCACCTTTATCTTATAGTTAGTAGTTTTGAGATGACGTGGGCCTTGTCCCGATGTCCTTCTGTAATAGTATAGGCTTCATAGATAGACAATTTTAACAGCATGGGCGAGACATTGTATCATCACATAGCTCATAGTGATGGTTGTCAATTAGAGAATCTCCCACAGAGTTATATAGTACATTGAGTTATTATTGTATTCTTCAATAAAATTGAGTTATTATCTATTGTTTTAAAAGCTTTCCATATATTGCACCTTTTATTGTTACTTTATCTTGAGTTGAGTATCCAGAGTTGAATATCTTGAGTTGAGTTCCTTTGAGTTGAGTTGAGTATCTTTGAGTTGAGTATCTAATCTTTGAGTTGAGTATTTTATTCTTGAGTTGAGTTGAGAAGATGTAAGTATGTTTCCTTTTTATCAAGTTCAAGCCTATGTTTATGATTTACCGTTCCCCTTATATGCTCGTATATTCCACGTACTGAGCCATTTGGCCTACATCATTTTATGATGCAAATACAAGTATTCATGATCATCAACAGGAGTTTCGTTGTGGTCATGTGATATTCCAGTCAGCTTTAGTGAGCCTTCTTCTATTCTGGAGGACTTCACTTTATCTTACAGTTAGTAGTATTGAGATGTCGTGGGTCTTGTCCCGATATCGTTCTGTTATAGTAGAGGCTTCATAGATAGACAGAGTTGAAGAGTTTTTTGTACTTACTTTCTTTTGAGTATTGTTCAGACTTTCTTAAAGTTCACTATTGGAATTCAATGAATTTAATTCAATTTTAAGCTTTTTCGCTTGTAGTCAGCCAAGATGACGGTTTGCTTGGGGACCAACAATGGTTCTGAGTGCCGGCCACGTCCAGGGTGTAGGCTCGGGTCGTGACATTACTACTCAACGGAAAACTTAACTCAACAAAGAAAAATTCATGAAATAAACTAGAATGTTGTAAAGGAAACATTCAACATGCCAATAAGGCAACTCAAGTCTCAACATAAACGAAATGAAAATGAAAATACTAATGAACTATAACTATCTGCCTATGAAGCCTCTAATACTAGGAGGGGTGTTGGGACAAGACCCCCGATCATCCTAATAACTGAAATGGCAAAGCAATATAAAAGGGATCCATCAGAAACCAAGGAGGCTCACCAAATGACTCTGAAATGCTCAACTGGATCAACAAGGTGTTGAATGCTTATCCTAGTTACATGTATCTGCATCATAAAATGATGCAGAATAAATGGCGTCAAGTCATTAAATGTACGAGCATGTTAGGGGAAATCTAAACAATACGCATTCTTGAACTGGAATCTGAAAGAAACACTTACCTCAACTTTACTCTACTCATGGATACTCAACTCAATGCAGAAATAAAACAACAATATAGATGCAGTTTATATAAAGCATTTAAAATAGTAGATAACATCTCGAAGTATTGAAAAATACAATAATATCTCAATTGTATATAAAAGTACAAAAATAAACTCTTTTTGAGAGATTCTTTAATCTACAACCATCACTATGAGATATGTGATGATACAACGTCTTGTCAACGTTGCCAGAACTGTCCTATAACTTGTCGTGATATCGTTCACCTCAACTATATGGATCCACTAAGATATGCTTAAAAGAAATAAGGAATCATCTAAAAAGTACTTTCTACCCACATTGGTTACATGGTTTATGAAGACTTTGAGTTGTATGAACTCGTCCCCATATCGGTGCTCAATACTACTCCCAAAACTATACTCAGCTCATATGTTTAAAAACATGACTTTTTCGGTGGTTTGAGATTATTACTCTAAAATCTATCTCTTCAAAGAGATGGTACTCACAACTGCTCATTAAAACTAATTTGGAAATCATTGTTTCCTCTCATCTTAAATGTAAAAACATTTACTCTTTGGGAATACTAGTCCCCATATAACATTTTAAAGAAAATGAATTTCACTCTTACTCTTACTCAACTCAATGCTCAAGTCTTAAAACAAGTTTAAAACAATTGGAGAAGACTTTTTGAAAAGACTCGAAGAACTCTCAAGACTTGACTCTAAGCTCTACCTTGAATTTGAGTTTATGGATTCATGTTCATGGATGATTTCTAGATGTTTAGAAGTCATTTAGAATAGTTAGAATCAATAGGGAGTGTTAGTACACTTTAGAAAGACTCAGACGGGATAAACGACAGAAAAAGGATAGGGGAAGACTACCTGGTCGCACTATTGGCACGAGGCGCCAGCCCTCCACAACCACTCTGGTGCATCTGGGGCGCGCAACGCCAGCCCTCCCCAGCCGCTCTGGTGCATCTGGGGAGTGCCGTGCCAGCCCTCCCCAGGTCAACCTGACAAATTTGTCAACTCTTTTTCTAATCTTAACTCGATTAGATTCTATTTTTTCTCAATTTCTCTTTAGATTCTGATATCCAATACATGTACACAATAATCTACTCTAAACGTCTCTAAAATTGAAAAAAACTCCTCAAGAACTCATCAATCCCATTCTAACTCAAGAACGAAATCCAATTTCAAAAACACAATTCAAGAACATCAAACCATTAACTTTCTAGAACGAATTTTATGCTAAAATTAACATGATTGGCTCGTGGGTGAACGACCAATGCTATGTGAACTCACATACCTCTTTAGAGATCAACCCTTGGGGAAACGACCTTCGTTTCCGCATGAAATATCCAAGAAAGCCTTGACTTCTCTCCTCTTCTCCTCTTCTTGAACTATTCTCAAATCCTAAGTGTTAATTTGGTTGCATAAACTGAACCAAATCAGTTTAGAACCCTAGTTAATTACTACAAATGAAATAACTTAATTTGGTAAGGAAAAGACCAAAATACCCCTCTTAAATCTAAATAACTTTCCTTAACCGGACAGTCCGACTTCAAACGGGTATATCTGCATTATATGAGCTTGAAAATTAGCAAACTCGGTGGCGATGGAAAGAGGATTCCATGAAATTTCATTTGATATCTTATTGCCCACCTAACTCATCCTGTACTAAAAGTTATGGTCGTTTGAATTGACCCAAAACTTATACTTAGCATAACTTGCCAAAATTAACAAATTTACTATCTCCAAAAATGAATCTTTCTAAGGTAGGATGTAACAATATCTCACCCTTGGGATCATTCTTCCTCGAATGAGATTACTCTAAGTAGGCTAAGGGTGTAACATCTAACATTCAGCTCAAACACCCAACAAGCAATATATAACACAACATGTCAACTTAATATAAATGTCAAGAAAGGATTAGTAACTTAATTTGGAATCTTGTTGCAGTCAAAGAGATGTGGGTATCTCTTCTTCATGTCCTCCTAATCTTCCCAAGTAGCTTCCTCAACAAACTTATTTCTCCACAGAACCTTGACTGATGCTACTTCCTTGGTCCTCAACTTGCAAATTTTGGTGATCTAGAATCTGAACAGAAATCTCCTCATAAGATAATAAGCTATCCTTAATACTAATATATTCAATAGGTCTGATAAGTGAAGGTTCGCCCATACACTTCTTCAATATTGAAATGTGAAATACTGGATGGACCGCAACTAACTCTTGTGGTAGCTGCAACTCATAAGCCACATTAACGATCCTCTTGGATATTCTCTAAAGGCCAATATACCGGGGACTAAGTTTCCCCTTCTTGCCAAATATCATAACACTCTTCATAGGTGAAACCTTCAAATAAACCCAATCATCTACTTCAAACTCTAAGTCTCTTCTCCTAATAATTGTATAGGATTTCTAGCGACTCTGCGCTATTTTCAATCTCTCTTGAATAACCTTCACTTTCTCTATAGCTTGATGAACTATGCCTGGTCCTATCAACTCAGCTTCACCAACCTCAAACCATCCAATAAGAGATCTGCATCTTCTCTCATAAAGAGCCTCATACAGAGCCATTTGGATGCTAGAGTGGTACCTATTGTTATAAGCAAACTCAATGAGAGGTAGGTTATCATACCAATTACCCTTGAAATAGATCACACAAGCCCTAAAGAGATCTTCTAATGTGTGAATGGTGAGCTCTTCTTGACCATAAGTTTGAGGATGAAAAGCAGTACTTAAATTCACTTTTGAACCTAAACCTTTCTGGAAAGACTTTCAAAATTATACAGTAAATTGTGCACCTCTATGTGAAATAATCAATATTGGAACTCCATGAAGTCTAACTACCTCTTGAAGATATAACTTGGCATAATACTCTGCTGAATGGGTAGTCTTTACCGGGAAAAAATGGGCTGATTTAGTCATTCGATCTACAATCACCCAAATGGAATCATGCTGCCTGCGAGACCGCAACAAACCAGTAATAAAGTCCATATTGATCATCTCCCACTTCCATTCCGGAATCTCTATATTCTGAGCCATACCACCGGGCCTCTGGTGCTGTACCTTAACTTATTGGCAATTTGGGCACTTAGCAATGAACTCTGCAATACCTTTCTTTATACTACTCCACCAATAGTCTTCTCTCAAGTCACGATACATCTTTGTGGAACCCGGATGGATAGAATATCTAGAGCTATGAGCTTCCTCCATGATCCTCTCTTGAAGTTCATCCACCCTTGGCACACACAATCTACCTTTATATCTCAAAACACCATCTCCCCCTTGTTCAAAAGCCATCTCTTTCACTTCAAACACTAGTGATGATTCAGCCCCATTCATCACCACTACTCCTCCTTCGTGGAATCCATTAGTCGAACTTTTGATCTTGCAAGTCTGTGCACATCTTTAGATAACTCTTTCTTGTCTTGTTCAATATGGGCAGTACTACCCATAGACAATCTGCACAAAGCATTAGCAACAACATTAGCCTTACATGGGTGATAGAGAATACTTATGTCATAATGCTTGAGTAATTCTAACCACCTCTTCTATTTGAGATTAAGTTGTTTCTAACTAAACACATACTGAAGGCTCTTATAATCGGTGAACACATATACATGGACACCATAAAAATAGTGACGCCATTTTTTCAAAGCAAATACTACATCAGCCAATTCTAGATCATGGTTTGGGTAATTCTTCTAGTGAATCTTAAGTTGTCTGGAGGCATAAGTTATAACCTTATCATTCTGCATTAACACACAACCCAAACTGACTCTGGACACATCACAATATACCACAAGACCTTGCATACCCTCTGGTAAGGTCAATACTGGGGCAGTAGTCAACCACTTTTTCAATTCCTCAAAGCTTTCCTCACAAGCTTCAGACCATTGAAACTTAACTTTTTTCTGAGTAAACTTAGTCAAAGGAGATGAAATAGATGAGAACCCCTAGTTTTGTCATCAATGTTTAAGCAGTATGGTATCTAGTTATGCCATCAATGTTTAAGTAGTATGGTATCTTGATATACCATCAATGTTTATGCATTATGACTTCCTGAGTCAACAATGATCATATTATAATATGATTTTGAAATATTTTTGAGAAAGTGTTTTCAAGTATGAATTGAGTATGAGTATAAGGAAACTAAGTATCCCCAAGAGTAACTGTTTTTACACTTAAGCAGAGAGGATACAATGATTTCCAAAAGAGTTTCATGAGAATATTTTAGTACAGTCTCTTTTAAGAGAAAACCTTTTGAGTAATAATCTCAAACCACAAAGATTAATGTCTTTAAACATATGAGCTAGTTATATTTTGGGAGTAGTATTGAGCACCAATATGGGGAAGAGTTTAGACAACTCACAGCCCCCATAAACTATGTAGCCAATGTGCGTAGAAAGGGTCATACTTTTTAGATGATTCCCTAATGTTTTTTAGCATAGACTAGTGGATCCGCTTAGTTGAGGAGTTCTATACCCCGGCAACGTATACGATGTATCATCATATAGCTCATAGTGATGGTTGTCGGTTAGAGAATCTCCTACAGAGTTATATAGCTTTTTTTTATATACAAATTGAGTTATTATTGGATTCTTCAATAGAATTGAGTTATTATCTATTGTTTTAAAAGCTTTCCATATATTGAATCTTTTATTGTTGCTTTATCTTGAGTTGAGTATCTTGAGTTGAGTACCTTTGATTTGATTTGAGTATCTTTGAGTTGAGTTGAGTATCTTTGAGTTGAGTATCTTTGCGTTGAGTATCTAATCTTTGAGTTGAGTATCTTATTCTTTAGTTGAGCTGAGTTGAGTGAGTTGAGAAGATGTAAGTATGTTTGTTTTTTATCAAGTTCAAGCCTATGTTTGTGATTTACAGTTTCCCTTACATGCTCTTACATTCAATGTACTGAGCCATTTAGCCTGCATCATTTCATAATGCAAATACATGTATTCATTATCATCAACATGTATTTCGTTGAGGTCATGTGATATTCCAGTCAACTTTGGTGAGCCTTCTTATATTCCGAAGGACTTCACCTTTATCTTATAGTTAGTAGTTTTGAGATGTCGTGGGTCTTGTCCTGATATCGTTCTGTAAAAGTAGAGGTTTCATATATAGATAGAGTTGAAGATTTTTCTATATTTACTTTCTTATTAGTATTGTTCGGACTTTCTTAAAGTTCACTATTGGAGTTCAATGGATTTAATTCAGTTTTAAGCTTTTGTATGCTTGAGTTAGTCTTTCCCTTGTAGCCAGCCAAGATGAGGGTTCACTTGGGGACCAACAATGGTTCTGAGTGCCTGCCACGTCTAGGATGTAGGCTCGGGTCGTGAAATTACTACTCACCGGAAGACTTATCTCAACAAAGAAAAAATTCATGAAATAAATTAGGATGTTGTAAAGGAAACATTCAACTTGCCAATAAGGCAACTCAAGTCTCAACATAAACGGAATGAAAATGAAAAGTCTAATGGACTATAACTATCTATCTATGAAGCCTCTAATACTATGAGGGATGTCAGGACAAGACTCCCTATCATCCTAACAACTGAAATGACAAAGCAATATAAAAGGGATCCTCCAGAAAGCAATGAGGCTTAACAAATGACTCTGTAATGCTCAACTGGATCAATGAAGTGTTGAATGCTGATCCTGCTTACTTGTATCTGCATCATAAAATGATGCAGGATAAATAACGTCAATATATTAAATGTACGAGCATGTTAGGGGAAATCTAAATAATACGCAATCTTGAACTGGAATCTGAAAGAAACGCTTACCTCAACTTTACTAAACTCATGTATACTCAACCCAATGCAGAAATAAAACAACAATATAGATGCAGTTTATATCAAGCATTTAAAACGGTAGATAACATCTCGAAGTATTGGAAAATACAATAATATATCAATTGTATATAAATATACAAACATAAACTTTGTTTGGGAGATTCTCTAACCGAAAACCATCACTATGAGCTATGTGATGATACAACGTCTCGCCCACGCTGCCAGAAATGTCCTATAACTTGTCGTGATATCATTTGCATCAACTAAGTGGATCCACTAAGCTACGCTTAAAAGAAATAAGGAATCATATAAAAAGTATGACCCTTTCTACCCACGGTGGCTACATGGTTTATGAAGACTTTGAGTTGTATGAACTCGTCCCCATATCGACGCTCAACACTACTCCCAAAAATATACTCAGCTGATATTTTTAAAAACTATACTTTCTCGGTGGTTTGAGATTAGTACTCTAAAATCTATCTCTTCAAAGAGATGGTACTCACAACCGCTCATGAAAACTCATTTGTCAATCAGTGTTTCCTCTAATCTTAAATGTGAAAACATTTACTCTTTGGGAATACTTAGTCCCCATATAAAATTTTAAAGAAAATGAACTTCAGTTTTACTCTTACTCAACTCAATGCTCAAGTCTTAAAACAAGTTTAAAACAATTGTAAAAGACTTTTTGGAAAGACTCGAAGAATTCTCAATATTTGACTCTTAGCTCTACCTTGAATTAAAGTTTATGGATTCATGGTTATGATTCATTTTTATGGATAATTTCTAGATGTTTAGAAGTCATTCAGAGTAGTTAGAATCAATAGGTAGTGTTAGTACACTTTAGCAGGACTCGGACGGGCTAAACGACGGAAAAAGGATAAGGGCATAGGACCCGGTTGCACTGCTGGCGTGCCGCCCCAACCACTTTGGTGCATCTAGGGCGCGCCACACCTACCCTACCCAGGTCAACCTGATGAATTTGTCAACTCGTTTTCTAATCCTAACTCAACTAGATTCGATTCTTTTTCTCTATTTCTCTTTAGATTCAGATACCCAATATATGTACACAAGAATCTACTCATAGATGATTCTAAAATCGACACAATTTCCTCAAGAACTCATCAATCCCATTCTAACTAAAGAACGAAAGCAAATTTCAAGAAAACAATTAAAGAACATCAAACCATTAACTTTCTAAAACAAATTTTACGCTAAAATTAACATGATTGGCTCGTGGGTGAAATATCAATGCTACAACCCTTGGGGAAACAACCTTCGTTTCCGTAAGAATTTCCAAGAACGCCTTGACTTCTCTTCTCTTCTCCTCTTCTTGAACTATTTTCAAACCCTAAGGTTAATTTGGATTGCATAAACTGAACCAAATAAGTTTAGAACCCTAGTTAATTACTAAAAACGAAATAACCTAATTGGGTAAGGAAAAGACCAAAATACCTCTGTTAAATTCGGGTAACTTTCCTTAACCAGACAGTCCAACTTCAAACAAGAATATCTCACCTATACGAGCTTGAAAATTAGTAAACTTAGTGGCGTTGGAAAGATGATTCCATGAACTTTCATTTGATATCTTATTGCCCACCTAACTCATCATGTACTAAAAGTTATGGTCGTTTGAAGTTGACCAAAAATGTATACTTAGCATAACTTGCCAAAGTTTCCAAATTTACTATTTCCAAAAAGTGATTCTTTCTAATTCTAGTTCTTTATAAGGCAGTATGTTACAATAGCTCACCCTTGGGATCATTCTTCCTCGAATGGGATTACTCTAAGTAGGCTAAGGGTGTAACATCTAACATTCAGCTCAAACACCCAACAAGCAATATATAACAAAACATGTCAACGTAATATAAATGTGAAGAAAGGATTAGTACCTTAATTTGGAATCTCTACGGACTCAAAGAGATGTGGGTATCTATTCTTCATGTCCTCCTCAGCTTCCCAAATAGTTTCCTCAACAAAGTGATTTCTCCACAGAACCTTGACTGATGCTACTTCCTTGGTCCTCAATTGCGAATCTGGTGATCTAGAATCTGAACAGGAATCTCCTCATAAGATAAGCTATCCTTAATACCAATATATTTAATATATATGATAAGTGAGGTATCGCCCATACATTTCTTCAACATTGAAATGTGGAATACCGGATGGACCGCAACTAACTATTGTGGTAGCTCCAACTCATAAGCCACATTACCGATCCTCTTGGAGAATCTGTAAGGGCCAATATACCATGGACTAAGCTTCCCCTTCTTGCCAAATATCATAACACCTTTCATAGGAGAATCCTTCAAATTAACCCAATAATCTACTTCAAACTCTAAGTATCTTCTCCTAATATCTGTATAGGATTTTAGGTGGCTCTATGCTGGCTTCAATCTCTGTTGAACAACCTTCACTTTATCTATAGCTTGATGAACTAAGTCTGGTCTTATCAACTCAGCTTCACCAACCCCAAACCATCCAGTAGGAGATCTGCATCTTCTCCCATAAAGAGCCTCATACGGAGCCATTTGGATGCTAGAGTGGTAACTATTGTTATAAGAAAACTCAATGAGAGGTAGGTGATCATCTCAATTACCCTTGAAATCGATCACACAAGCCCTAAGCATATCTTCTAAAGTGTGAATGGTGTGCTCTGCTTGACCATAAGTTTGGGGATTAAAAGCACTACTCAAATTCACTTTCGAACCCAAACCTTTCTCGAAAGACCTCCAGAATTGTGCAGTAAATTGTGCACCTCTATCTGAAATAATCGATACTGGAACTCCATGAAGTCTAATTACATCTTGAAGATATAACTTGGCATAATCCTTTATCTAATAGGTAGTCTTTACCAGAGAAAGTGGGCTGATTTTGTCATATGATCTACAGTCACCTAAATGGAATCATACTGCCTACTAGACCGCAGCAAACCATTAATAAAGTTCATATTGATCGTCTCCCACTTCCATTCCGGAATCTCTATATTCTGAGTCATACCACTGGGCCTCTGCTGCTCTACCTTAACTTGCTGGGAATTTGGGCACTTAGCAACGAACTCTGCAATACCCTTCTTTATACTATTCCACCAATAGACTTCTTGTAAGTCACGATACATCTTTGTGGATCCCGGATAGATACAATATCTGGAGCTATGAGCTTCCTCCATAATCCTCCCTTGAAGTTCATCCACCCTTGGCACACACAATCTACATTGATACCTCAATACACTATCTCCCCCTTGTTCAAAAGCTATCATTTTTTTCTTATGAATATTAGCTTTTAACTCAAGCAAAATGGGATCTTGGTATTGTTTCTCTTTCACTTCAGACACTAATGATGACTCAGCTACATTCATCACCACTACTCCTCCTTTGTTGGAATCCATTAGTCGAACTCCTGATCTTGCACATTTGTGCACATCTTTAGCTAACTTTTTCTTGTCTTCTTCATCACGGGTGGTACTACCAATAGACAATCTTCTGAAAGCATCAGCATCAATATTAGCCTTACCTAAGTGATAGAGAATACTCATGTCATAATCCTTGAGTAATTCTAACCACCTCTTCTGTCTGAGATTAAGCTCTTTCTGACTAAACAGATATTGAAGGCTCTGATGATCGATGAACACATCTACATGGACACCATAAAGATAGTGACACCATTTTTTTCAAAGTGAATACTACAACAACCAATTATAGATCATACATTGGGTAATTATTCTCGTGAATCTTAAGTTGTCTGGAGGCATAAGCTATAACCTTGCCATTCTGCATTAACACACAACCCAAACTGACTCTGGACACATCACAATATACCACAAGACCTTGCATACCCTCTGGTAAGGTCAATACTGGGCAGTAGTCAACAACTTTTTCAATTCCTCAAAGCTTTTCTCATAAGCATCAGACCATTGAAACTTAACCATTTTCTGAGTAAACTTAGTCAAAGGAGATAAGAACCCCTCGACGAACCTTTTATAATAGCCAGCTAATCCTAAGAAACTCCTAATGTCAGTTGGAGATGTGGGTCTAGGCCATTTCTGCACTACCTCTATCTTTTGAGTTTCAACTCGAATTCCATCACTTGAAACAATATGGCCTAAGAATGCCACAGACTCAAGCCATAATTCACACTTAGAAAATTAGCATATAACTCCTTATCCTTGAGTGTTTGAAGGACTATTCTGAGATGACTAGCATGATCTTCCTCCTTCCTCGAATAGATTAGAATGTCATCAATGAATACAATAACAAGCATATCTAGATAAGGCTTGAATACTCTGTTCATAAGGTCCACGAATGCTGCAAGAGTATTGGTCAAACCAAAGGACATAACTAGGTTCTCATAATGACCATAGCGTGTCCTGAATATTGTCTTTGGGGTGTCACTTTCTCTTACTCTCAATTGTTGGTAGACTGAAGTTGATCAAAAAGATCATCAATTCTCAGAAGAGTATACTTATTTTTGATAGTAACCTTGTTCGACTGACGGTAATCTATACACATTCCAAGATAACCATATTTATTTCTCACAAATAAGACCGGAGCACCCCAAGGTGAGATACTTGGTCGAATAAAACCTTTGTCAAGGAGATCTTTCAACTGCTCTTTTAACTCTTTCAACTCTTCTGGAGCCATTCTATATGGCGGAATAGAGATAGGACGAGTATCAGGAAAAATATGTATACCGAAGTCTATTTCTCTCTCAGGAGGAACTCTGGGAAGATCGTATGGAAAGAGCTCTAGAAACTCACTAACAATTGTAACTGACTGAAGAGGTGGTGCGTCAACACTAGAGTCCTTAACTCGAACTAAGTGATAGACACAACCTTAGAAACTAACTTTATCGCCTTAAGGTACGAAATAAAATGACCCTTAGGCACTGCTGAACTACTCCTCCACTCAAAAGCTGGCTCATTAGGAAACTGGAAATTAAAAACTCGAGTTATACAATCGAATGAGGCATAACAGGCATGATGCCAGTCCATACCTAGAATGACATCCAAATCTACCATATCTAACTCAACCAAGTCAGCCATGGTGTCCTTATGATTAATGGAAATGGTACAATCACGATAAACTCTCTCAGGTAGAATAGACTCACCAACAGGTGTAGAAACACTGAAGGGATCAAGAAATTGCTCAGGAAGGATATTGAAATTTATTTTAACATAAGGAGTCACAAAATATAGACTCGCTCCTGGATCTAGCAAAGTATAAGCATCAAAAGTAAAGACTTTGATCATACCAGTGACAACATCTGGAGAATTCTCTTGCTCTTGGCGACTAGTGATAGCATATCGACGGTTTTCCCCTCCGCCAGTCTCTGAAGTAGCACCTCTAGGTGCAGCTTGTCTGGTGGAGCAACTGAAGAAGAGTAGGATCTAGTACCCCTATTCTCACCGCTCTACCTGTTCTTAGGGAACTTTTTCATGTAGTGACCGTCTTGACCATAGTTGAAGCAACCAGTGGAGCTATCACGACACGTCCTTCGGTGGTTCCTACCAAACTTAACACATGTAGGATCCCAATTACCTCCTTGTGCCACACTACCTTGAGATAGGTCTAGCTCTAAAAGTTCTGTAAATTCTGATTATTGAACTCACCTCTGTTCCTTGGTGCGGGTGCACTAGAAGATGATGGAGTAGGTCCCTTTTGCTTATGTTGAAAATATGACCAGTTCGTATTACTCTTATGCTGTTCGGAGTCATTCCCTGATGTCTTAGCCTTCTTGTTTCTAAACTCTTCTCTATCCCTAAGCTTATCCTCCTCAACCTATTGCACATGGATCATTAGCCTTGCTATGTCCATATCTCCTATCAAAATAGTTGTCTTGCCCTCTTTTCTTGACAGACGAGACAACCCAACAACGAACAAACTCATCCTGCTTCTCATGTCAGCAACCATCTTTGGGGCATAATGGGTAAGTTGGGTCAACTCAAAGTTGTACTCGTGTACCCTCATAGATTCTTGCTTAAGAGTAAGGAATTCTCGTACCTTTGCTTCTCTCAGTTCTCGGGGAAAGAAGCGCCCCAAGAAAACCTCCTCAAACATAGCCCAACTCACAAGTGGTGCACCTTCAACTCTATTCTTCTTCCATTAAGAAAACCAGATTCTAGTGACACCCTTCAATTAGTATGCAGCTAGTTCCATTCTCTCAACATCAACAACATGCATAATCTCAAAAACCTTCTGAAGCTCTTCAAAAAAGGTTTTCCAGATGCTCAGTGACACCTGAATCAGTGAAGCTTGGATGATTCATCCTTAAGAACTCAAGGATTCTAGACGTATCAGCCACATCCTGTCGAACATTCCTTTGTTGCCCAACTTGGTTGGTCACAACTTGACCTAACATTCGCATAGCTTCCCGAAATTCAGCATTAGTGACCTCTTCTTGGAGTTGCACTTCCGGTGCATTGGGTACCCCTTGACCCTTAATGTTCCTCCTAGCATGACAACCTCAGACAGCTCTTTATGGAGGCATGATCAGAAAGATACGCGTAAGCACAATATAGAAAGATACTTTTATAGTGATAAAATCTATCGCACGAAATGAGTATGAAAGAAGTGAGATAATTCCTAAATGTTGTGGCGTCCTAATTATAGATGTGGCGCGCTTCACACTGCTAGCTAGGACTCTATAGACATGGCTTCATAGACTCCCTATGACTCTTGAGCTCTATGCTCTGATACCAAGTTTGTCACACCTCGAGCCTACATCTTGGGCAGGACTGGTACTCTGTCACGGCCCGAATGTGCACCCTGGATGTGGCCGACACTCGAGAACCATTGTTGGTCCCCAAGTGAACCCTCATCCTAGTTGGCTATAAGCGAAAGACTAACTCAAGCATACAAAAGCTTAAAAACTGAAATAAATTCAATAAACTCGATTACAAAATCTTTAACTCAAAATATTAACTCTGAATGAAATAATATATTCAACTTACCAGAAATAGGCATCTCAAGTGATTAAAAGATTTAACAAAATAAATTAAACATACTTCTCAAAATTTATTGTCTATCTATGAAGCCTCTAAATGACAAAGTTGGAAGTTAGGACAAGACCCACGACATCCTGACAAAACTGAAAGTTAATGGAATCCTACGGAAGCAAGGAGGCTCACCATAGCCAACTCAAACTCTCTGTTGTATCAACGAAACTCCTGTTGATGAACCTGAATACATGTATCTTCATCATGAAATGATGCAGGCCAAATGGCTCAGTACATGGAATGTACGAGCATGTAAGGGGAATTCTAAATTATAAACATAAGCTTGAGCTGGTGGACAAGAAACATACTTACCCCTTCTCAACTCACTCAACACAACTCAACTCAAAGAAACATATTTTCACTCATTGATAAGATATTCAACTCAGTAAAATAAGTCTCAACTCAATGATAAGATATTCGACTCAATGAAATAAGGCTCAACTCAATAATAACATACTCGACTCTAGGTACTCAACTCTAGATACTCAACTCAATATAAAGCAACAATACACATGCAATATATGGAAAGCTTTTAAAATAGTAGAAAGCAACTCAGTGTATTGAAGAGTACAATAACAAGTCAATTCATGTATAATAAAATATAATATAACTCTATGGGGGTTTCTGTCACGCCCCGAGACTACCACCCGAGACGCGGACACGGGACCTAGGACCACAAGTGATCCCAAGCTAACCCTACTGCATGATCATGAGCATACTAAAGAAAATAAACTGATGCGGAAGCTAAATCATAATTAAAATGAAAAGATGGGGAATACCCATATACTATAACTGAGATATATGAAAACTGATGAGTTTAATACAAAGAAGTTATTAACTCACAACTGA
>JAJOOS010012228.1:0-28881 GCA_029582725.1 Solanum chiquidenum
TCCACTATTGTTTGTCATGGTTTCTATTTTTAGAGTCAAACTATAAGAACTTTGACTAACATTTTAAGATGTATTTTTTCATCATATTGATATGCAAAAAATTGCAATTTATAGTACTTTTCATATAGTTTTTGAATATCTATTTTTTTTGTTTAAAATATCGAATTAATATAATCTAATTTAACTTTGAAAATTAGTCAAATTGACTTTCGAAAAGCGCAACATGACAAATAAAAGTGGACAGAGGGAGTATCTTTTTTCATATTTTATCCTTAATATTAATTACTTACTTATTCTCCAAAATCATTTTTCAAGACTTAAAATTATATATCATTTAATAGAATATCATGATAAAATCTTCATATTAATCATTGTTTTCCAAAGATCTGCAAAGTCCAAAGTAGACAATTAAAAAAAATTAAAGAAGCAAATACTTTTACTTTTACTATAAAGATTTATTTGTACTATCTTAAACATGACTTAATTTTGTTTGAACAGGCAAGAGCATATGCTAAGGCACTAAATGCAACTTTATTCTTCTCAAGTTCAGCTTACAACATAAATGTTAACAAGATCTTCAAGTTCATCACAGCCAAAATCTTCAACTTACCATGGACATTGGAACGTAACCTCACCATTGGAGAACCCATTATAGACTACTAAAATACAAATGACTCACATAGACAATTGATCACTGGATCTTGTTACTTTTACTACAACAAGCTAGTGAAATTTCGGGTTTTCTTGATTATGACTCATTATGTAAAATACACAAATTTGTGGAATGGAGAGCATTTTTTTCTTGTTTTCTTTTTGACTTTGTAATTTGTAGAGTCGGTTCATTGATTATTCGTGATTTTACCTAGTTCCTTTTTTATCCTCTCAAGCGCCTTAATATACTTGTTATATAGTTTGTAATATTGAAATAGCTATTTAAGGTACCACCATTAAGATAATTTAGTAAAAGGTGTTACAAGGGGACATGTTTGTTTTACAAAAGGATTGTCACCTTTTTAAACAAGTGCAATTTCAATTGCTTATGTTCGTTATTAATGGAGATGTCAATTGGTATATACATATTTTTCACTTTTAATTCGATTGATAATAAGCTTGTTGTATTCTAAAGGAGTGCAATTTCACTTTCCCCCCCCTTCTTTTCGTCTATTTCATATTTGAACAAAAATTAACTTTCTTGAATATTTATCGTGTGCCTGAAATCAGGGAGAATTTAATTTTTGCAAATTAGTTGTCCAAGAAAGACTTTGAAATTATTATAGAATTTGATAGTGTTATTATTTCTAAAAATTCTATATTTGTTGCTAAAAGAATACTATATATTTGTTAAAGTTTTTTTCAAGATGAGTATTAATAGTATTAAGGGTTTGTTTGTATTTTTGAGTCAAATTTTATGTCATGACTTACTAGATTATGACATTTAATTTAAATTTGGATTCTATGAAATTTATGTCAAGAGTTGGATACTTAGAATGCAATTAAGAACAATTAAATAAGTGTGAAATTTGCATTCAATAAAAAATGATAAATAAATCATTTTTACTGTTAAAGGAAATTCACAATTGCTTGAACTTATATATATTAGTTTTTTGACACGTGCGTTGCACGTGATTACCAATTCAGAAAATATATGTTATAGTAAATAGTATTGCTTATTTAAGCGAAGATTTGAATAATAAGTTTAGCATTAATAAAAATATTTTTCTCATAAAAGTTAACTATATTAAATAAATAAGTAACAATTAAACTAATACAAACTTCAAATGGGTTATTACAAGTCATATGAACTTTTCTTCGTCTAAAATACTGAAATATTAAGAAATAGTAAATAAGTAAAACAAAAGGGCAATTTTTATACAGTAATACCTATTTTGAAGTAAACTTTCTGAAAATCTAAATCACATAAATATCATTGATAAATAAAGTCATTCTTTTGTCTTGAGCATCAAAAAATAAATCATGACAATTCTCTAAATTTTGAAAAAATATATTCATAAGTATATATCTACATCACAAGAGAAGTGTTAACAAAAACAAATGAATTTAGACTATGATGTGAGGCCAAAATACATATTTTTAATTATTATTTGCCTCACATTTAGGGGTCATTTGGTAGGGAGTATTAGGAGAAATATTCCTTGTATTATGTGTGGTATTATGTAATACTATGTTTGGTAGGAATTTTGGGTCTATGTATAACTAATTCATAGATTAATTATACACCCTCCATGGTATTATAGGGTGTATAACTAATATCTTCCATTTGGTGGTATTAGTAATACATGGATCTAATACCATGGGTGTAACACCCTTGAAAATTTTTGAGCTAAGACTTGAACCGTCCTTCGTTGTGAGTAGGATTTTACTAAGGAATTTAAAATTTCTTAAGTATTAAGGTCAGGTCACTAGATGTAGCACCTTGAGTTTCAAAAAGAACTAAATTGGAAATAGCAAAAATCTGAAATTTTGCAAGTTAAACTAAATATGAGTTTTGGGTTGACTTCAAACGACCATAACTCCTAGCTCATGATGAGTTAGGTGTTCTATCAGATACCGTAGGAAAGATCTTTGAATTATCTTTCCAACGCCACTGAGTTTGCTCAGTTTTGAGTTTGTATGAGGGAGGTATGTGCATTCGAAGTTGGGCTGTCTAGATAAGGAAAGTCAAAGCTGGATTTTAGAGGGGTATTTTGGTCTTTTCCTTACCAAATCAGTTTAATTCATTTTTAGTAAAGTTTTAAGGGTCTAATCCCATTAGGTTCAATTTTATAATCCTAAAATTAGTCTAGGGTTTTAGTTGAGAGTTCAAGAAGAGAAAAGAGGAGAGGATCAAACATTCGTCGAGATTCTTGCGTCTTGATGCAGATTTTCGCCACGGGTTTGATCCCTAAGAGGTATGTAAGCTTCCATAGTGTTGGGTTTGTTCACCCACACGCCAATCATGTTATTTTCAGCGCAATTTCGTTCCTAAAGTTGAAGGATTAGAGTTTTTGATAGGTGTTCTTGAAGTTCATTTCTAAATCTTGTTGTGTTGGAGTTTTGATGATTTCTTGAGATGAAATTTAGTTATTTGAGTGTTGTTTTCTGTATATTAGAGTGTAATTATGTTAAGTAATTGAATCCAAGTGATTGGGGAAGAAACCGTTCGATTCTAGGCGAGTTAGGGTGAGAAAACGAGCAAAGAAAGTCGTCGAAGTTTTCTGGGTTGGGGCCTGGCATGTCACACCAGCCAAAGCGCCCCAACCACTTCTCTAAATGTTAGGGCCTGGCGCCCCGCGCCACTCAGAGCGCCAGGGTCGCCTGCCCCCACCCGTTCATCATCGTTTCGTCCGTTTGAGTTCTTTCAAAGGGTACCTTTACTCCTCTTTGATTCTAAACACTCTAAACCACTTCTAAACACCTAGAAATCATTTATAACATGATAATAACCTTGAATTCAAATTCAAGGAAGAGTTAAGAGTTAAGTTTTGAGAATTCTTTCGAACATTCTAAGAAAGTCCCTTTGAGTTCTTTTGAGGAGTCTTCTACAACTTTTAGTAACTTGTTTCAAGACTCGAGTAAGTGAGCATGAGAGTGTGGAGAATGTATTCATGAGTCTACACTATCATCTATATCCTTCATATCATGAACCATAACTCTTGAATTCATAATTCACATTCAAGAGAGAGTTAATAGTAGAGTTCAAGAAAGTCTGAGTTCAATTGTGAATCCTTTGAGGTTAACTATTGATTTGAACTAAGTTTTGAGGAAGTAGGTAAGAGAATTAGAAGATTTGTATCATGAGTTCCATAATGTTATGTAAGCCCTATGAGTCAAGTTGTTCATGCCTATAAATTCCGCATGAACTCCATAAGTTGAGTATCTATGAGAGGAGTAATATCTCCATGTCCTTAGTCTTAAGTATTGAGTTTCTAACCCATTTAAGATTACATTCCTAATCATGGGACTATTACATGTTACCCATGAAGTCCTTGAATTGGGTTATTCATGCCCATAATTTCGCATGAACCCTATAAGTCGAGCAGTCTTGAAACGAGAAGTATCTTGTCCTTGAGTTGAGTAGTTCATGCTCATAACTCCGCATGAACCCTCTGAGTTGAGCATTCTGGAAATGAGTACTATCATTCAAGTTCTTGAGTTCCAAGTATTGAGTTCGATCTATGGTTATTGAAAATCTTATATTGAGTCGTTCATGTCCATAATTCGGTATGAACCATATTTTAAGAAGTCTTTTACAAATGTTTAAACTTTGTTGTAAGACATAAGCTTTGAAGTTGAGTAAAGAGTAAAGTTCATTTTCTTTAAAATGATATATGGGAACTAAGTATTCCCAAGAGTAAATGTTTTCACATTTAAGATGAGAGGAAACTGAGATTTCCAAAAGAGTTTTGAGCAAGAAAGGGAACATCGATTCCAAGAGAGCTTTTAAACAAAGTTTTGAGTAATTATCTCAAACCAAAGAAAGAAGTTGTTTTAAAAACATATGAGCTAAGTATATTTTTTGGGAGTAGCATTGAGCACCGATATGGGGATGCGAGTTCATATTAATTCAAGTCTTCATAAACCATGTAGCCATTATGGGTATTAATGGGTCATACTTTTTAGATGATCACATAAGTTAAGCTAGTGGATCCACTAAGTTAAGCGTTCTGTATGACGGCAAAGTATAGGACAGTTTTGGCAGCGTGGGAAAGACGCTGTATCACCACTTGGCTCATAGTGGTGGTTGTTGGTTAAATAAACTCCCACAAAAATTATATTACTTTATTATATAAGTAAAGTTGAGTTTGTTATTGCATTTTCTTTAACGAACTAAGTTATTTTTACTGTTTTATAAAGATTTCCATATATTGCATGTGTATTGTTGTTTTATATTGAGTTGAGTGTCCAGAGTTGAGTACCCAGAGTTGAGTATCATATTTTTGAGTTGACTATCTAATCTCTGAGTTGAGTATCTTATCCTTGAGTACTTCTGAGTTGATTAAGTTGAGTAGTTTTGAGTATTCCTTGAGTTGAGTAAGTTTGAGAAAAGGTAAGTATGTTTCCTTTTTATCAATGTTTCAAGCTTATGTTTATGCTTTAGAATTCCTCTTACATGCTCGTACATTCCACGTATTGAGCCATTTGGCCTGCATCTTTTCATGATGCAGACACATGTATTCAGGATCATCAACTGGAGCTTCATTGATACATCCGGAAGTTTGAGTTAGCTGTGGTGAGCCTCCTTGTTTCCGGAGGATTTCATTTACTTTTCAGTTTAGTCAGGATGTCGTGGGTCTTGTCCCGACTTTCATCTTTAACATTTAGAGGCTTCATAGATAGTCAGTATAGTTGAGAAGTCTGTATTATTATTTATTTTATTAAATATTTTAAAGACTTAAGTTGCCTATTTTATGGCGAGTTGAATATATTATTTTTATTCTAAGTTGTTCTTGAGTTAATGTTTTACAAAGTTGAGTTTATTGAATTTTATTTCAGTTTTAAGCTTTTGCATGTTTAAGTTAGTCTTCCGCTTGTAGTCAGCCAGGATGAGGGTTCTCTTGGGGACCAACAATGGTTCTTAAGTGCCGGCCATGTCCAAGGTGTAGACTCGGGTCGTGACAATGGGATTAATATATGTAAAGACAAAAATACCCTCTCAAATCCTTTCATTTTGTTTATTTTCTTGATTTTATGTTTTACATTTGTACTAATAAATTTATTTAAATCGATTAGCTTACAAACTTTATTATTTAAATAGAGTTATTTGTAGCTAAAATATGAGTTATTTAATCTAATTATTATTAATATAAAATATTATAATCGGACTAATAAGCTAATGTTTATGTATGGATTTAAAAGTTATTTTTGCTATTTAAAAACATCTTGAGTATAAAAATAGTTTAATTTATTTTGCTATTTTTTGGGGAAAATGGTCTGAAAAATACTCCAATTTTGGCCGAAATTGCTGTTACGATACCAAACTTTATGGAGGACCTTTTAACCCCCTGCACTATTTAATAGTGTATTTTAAAGGTATATATGTTCCCACGTGGACACATTACTATTTAAAATGATGCAATATTTATGATGTCAACGTAGACACATATATACCTTTAAAATACACTATTAAATAGTACAAGGGGTAAAAGGTCCTTTCCAATGTTTGGTATCGTAACAACAATTTCGACCAAAGTTGGAGTATTTTTCAGACCCTTTTCCCTTTTTTATTTATGATAAAGAGCGTTGTGTGATAAAAGTCCTAAGTTGAATGATTTTATTGATATAAAACAATGTTCAATACCATTTTTCTATAAATTCTTTAGTTGTGTGACCTTTTAGATATTAACTTCAATTCATTAAGATCACAAATATTTACCCTGAAATAATTTAAGTGAGAAAATAGTGAACATGGTGATAAAATTTTCCTTCTCCTAGCTAGTTAAAAGGCTATAAAAAAATAATAATGTTCATCAAGTATCTACTTGATCCAATTACATGAAATTAAGAATATCATAATAACTCAAGTGTATAATTGAAAAGAAGTTTTTTTGTATAGTTTTAAATCCCACACAAAATTAGGTAGGAAGCAACGAACCAAACACTTGATAAAAATAATCCATGCATTACTAATCCAAGCATTATCAATCCATGCATTACTAATCCCTGTACTATTGATCTTTGTACCAAACGACCCCTTAGTATATATATTTGTCTTTTTTGAGCATGAATTTTATGAATTGTGCTTAATAGTGTATTCTGAACGATTGAACTATAATCCTAGAAAAATTAGGTGTACAACCTAAAATCAATTTAGATCCAAATCATTTAGTTTCGCTGTGTTGTAAGAGAGAGACGAATGATATACTTTATTAATTGTAGGATTAAATTGATGGAAAAATAAAGAAGTTTGGAGCTAAAACGAATTAAAGATGAAAGATTAAAGAAGAAAATCAAGTAGACAACATAATGAATTAAATGGAATATAATAATATATACAAGAATTGCATGATGCTGCGAACTGCAAAGGAAATTACTGCCACATGGCAGCAAGGGAAGATAAGAGTACAAATTGAAGTCAGCTACAACAAACGAGTTTCAAAATGGAATCCAATTCCGTTTGGATTCCCAATTTGTTTTGGATTCAACTATTTTATTTAGGATTTTCTACATCTATAAATAATCCATAAGAATAATTATTAAGGGAGGAGGATACAATTAGAAATTAACTTTTGATTTAGGGTTTCATTTTTTTCTTCTCTTTTATTTATTTTACATCTTTTCTTTGAATGATTTGTTGTAATTACTCTATGTCTATGTGGGGTTAAACTTTTCGTTCTTGGATTATATTTACTTATAATAGGATTTTTTAGTGATTTTAATTCGGCATGATTTGTTTATCATATTGGTTATTCTTATATTCTTGTGATTACTATTTTGATGCTTGATCACCATTAGAATAAATTGATTGTCTTCTTTTGAACTCGGAAGAGGAATCGAGGGATATAACGTGAAATATAAGGAGCATGATCTTTTCTTGCATGTCACTTGAATTGATTTGTGTCTAGGATAGGGATATACCTAGGTGCCTTGCTTGACTCAAATACGGGAAGACAACTTAATGCTCCATAGTTAGTTCAGTCTATCCCCACTCAACGATGTAGTTAGACTATCAATTGTGGTAGACGGTTAGAGGTCGGGAGATCATGACTATATTATTAACCCTGTGAATCAATAACTAGATAATCAAATAAGTTGATGAAATTGATGCTAAACATGATTGTTAGTTTAACCATAATCTTAGATCGATTCATTCATTGATTGTGTAAACATTTCTTTTCTTAGTTAATTGCTTTTTAGTTATTTTATTTTTATTTTTAGTTTAGTTAATATATATTCATCTTCTGAAATCCTCCCTTAAATACATAATTAGAATTAGTATAATTTAGTAAATGGTTAATTGACAAGTCCTTTGGGTTCAATAATCCGGTTCTTTTAAGAGCCACTATATTACTTGTGCGACCGCGTACACTTGCGTGTGCAATTGGGAGCAATAAGCTTTTGGTGCCTCTGCCGGGAACTTCAAAATTAATTGTTTTTCTAGGTTAAACTTTTTCTTTTTATTTATTTAAGATTTTATAAAAAAAAATAACTCCTTATTTTATTTTATTACTGTCATTTTTTTCCTTTTGATCTTGTCTTTGTAGATTAGGGGAAGTCTGAGTACCCAAAAGTTTGAAGCGAAGGAGCACGTTTGAGCTTAAGTGTAGGGTGCGTACGACCCTTGATGAAAATTAAGAGAACATGCTACTAGCTATGACTAAAGGCCTCAGGGAGTTTTTCCAATCCTTGTTTTAAATTTTATTTGATGCTTTAAGGACATATCATCTTTTTAAGTGTGGGGTGGAGGAATGAATTCCTAGTTTTTACTGTTTTATTGAGTCTTTTCTCTCTTTAGGATGAGTTCCTTGGCTTTTTCGGTTCTTTTTCCTGAGGATAGTCCCTTTGAACCGAGTGTCTTTTATTTATTTTTTAGGAATAAGTTTATTTTAATTTTTTTAGAGAAAAGAAAAGACCCTTTTGAGTGGTGCGATACTTGCTATTTAGACCTAATTTTTGAGTAGTACTTTCTTGTGAATGCTTGATTGATAAAAAAAATTGCAGACTCTTTGACACCTAAGCTCATGGTTGTGACTTTGTATATAACTTATTTTATTTTGTAGTTTGTTATGATCATGTCTCTCTTAGAAGTGGAATTGATCCATTTTGATTGATACTTGTGTCATGTGTAGTGAGATTTTGTTTATTCCATGTTTTGCATCTTTGTCTAGAACTTGCCATGCATGTTATTGAAGCGAAATAAAATGTGTTGCTTTGTTTAGGAGATGATAATATGCTTTGTTTGATTTGTCTGGTAAATTTTAGCATTTTCAGATATTTTATCACTAGTTAGCCCTTTTGAGCCTGTAGCCTTTTGTTGGTAGCCATATTTTCCCCTTAACTCTTTTATTGAATCCCTAGTTTTTGCACCTTGCTTCCTTGAGCAGTATAGCATAGACTTATTCTAATTGTTAATTATGAAGAAAAATGGATGGTTGAGTGAAAAGGTAATCATCATTTATAGCTACAAAGTGTGTAAAAACCCCTCTTTCAAAGATTGTGACATGAAAAGAAGAAGAAGAGAAGAACAAAAGAATGTGACACAAAAGAAGTTACCTTGATGATGACCCTGGTCCTTCCAAGGACATCGTGCACCTTAACGCATGTAAAATACGTAAGTTGAGGGCGGCTATTATGAAGGAAAACTTACAAAAAAAAATGATTGAAGCATTCTTGAGATGATGAGAATTACTTGTGAAATAATTATTGAAGAAAGGGCTGAAAATAAAGAGAAGAAAATAATGGGTGATGGCTTAAGAAAGTGTAAGTCACTATTATATAGTTTTCCTACCCATCCCCTAGCCTACATTACAACCTGTTAAAGTCCTATTTGATTCTATTCAAGCATGCTAAATTAGTGGAGATGTACATAATGGGCATGCCTATGGTTCTTTGTGCATACATGTGGATTTTATTTCTGAGTGTGAGTTATTCTTTGATGTTAAGTCCTTAATTTATATTCAATCATTTGAATTGAGTGTGTTGACTATTTCTTCATGTGAGGGCATTTGTTTCATGATAGATAGATGATTTTATTAGCTTTCTTTGATGAGAGTAGGAGAGCAAGCTTAAATTTGTTGAGTTCAGAGTCCTTCCTTGAGGTTAGGAGGTTAGAGGTTTGTTGTTTATTTGTATATCTTGCATAATGATTGAGAAGTGTACTTGATGTCTTAAAATTTGTATATGGCCTAACTGTTTGTAGCAATGATTTTTTGAGATGAACTTTAATGTTTGCTCGAGGACGAACAAAATTTTAAGTGTGGGGTGTTGATGTGAGGACAAAATACATATTTTTAATCATTATTTTCCTCATATTTAGTATTTATATTTGTCCTTTTTGAGCATGGATTTTATGAATTGTGCTTAATAATGTATTTTATTTGTAGATTAAATTGATGAAAAAATAAAGAAGTTTGGAGCTAAAAAGAATTAAAGATGGAAGATTGAAGAAGGAAATCAAGCAGACAACTTAATGAATTAAATGATATATAATAATATACTCCCTTTGTCCCTAATTACTTGTCCACTTTTAAATTGGTATACCTATTAAGAAATTAATTAATGACATAGTGAGTTTACCATTTTACCCCTATTAATTATGAAGTGGATGAAAAGTTCTACATTTTTCAAAGTAATTAGTCATTTAATTGAGGGTATAATAGGTAAAAAAATTGTCCTTTCTTGATTTGTCAAAATGGACAAGTAATTAAGGACAACTATAAATGAAAAAGTGGACAAGTAATTAGGAACAAAGGGAGTATATAAGAATTGCATGATGCTGCGAACTGCAAAGGAAATTACTGCCACATGGCAGCAAGGGAAGAGAAGAGTACAAATTGAAGTCGGCTACAACAAAAGAGTTTCAAACGGAATCCAATTTCGTTTGGTTTTGGATTGAATTATTTTATTCAAAGTTTCCTACATCTATAAATAGTCCATAAGAATAATTATTAAGGAATGAGGATACAATGTAGAAATTAACTTTTGATTTAGGGTTTCATCTTTTCTTTGAATGATTGGTTGTAATTGCTCTATGTCTATGTGAAGTTAAACTTCTCGTTCTTGGATTATATTTACTTACAATATGATTGTTTAGCGATTTTAATTCGGCATGATTTGTTTATCATATTGGTTATTCTTATATTCTTGTGATTACTATTTTGATGCTTGATCACCATTAGAATAAATTGATTGTCTTCTTTTGAACTCGGAAGAGGAATCGAGAGATATAACGTGAAATATAAGGAGCATGATCTTTTCTTGCATGACACTTGAATTGATTTGTGTCTAGGATAGGGATATACCTAGGTGCCTTGCTTGACTCAAATACGGAAAGACAACTTAATGCTCCATAGGTAGTTCAGTCTATCCCCGCTCAACGATGTAGTTAGGGTGTCAATTGTGGTAGACGGTTAGAGGTCGGGAGATCATGACTATATTATAAACTCCATGAATCAATAGCTAGATAATCAAATAAGTTGATGAAATTGATGCTAAACATGATTGTTAGTTTAATCATAATCTTAGATCGATTCATTCATTGATTGTGTAAACATCTATCTTTTCTTAGTTAATTGCTTTTTAGTTATTTTATTTTTAGTTTTAGTTTAGTTAATATATATTCATCTTCTGAAAACCTCCCTTAAAATAAATAATTAGAATTAGTATAATTTAGTAAATAGTTAATTGACAAGTCCTTTGGGTTCGATAATCCGATTCTTTTAAGACCCACTATATTACTTGTGCGACCGCGTACACTTGCGTGTGCAATTGGGAGCAACAAGTTTTTGTAAGAACTTGTTGCACCCAAATCGCACAAGCAAGTGTACGTGGTCGTTCAAGTATTTTAGTGGCTCTTATAAAGAGCCGGGTATCTTACCCATAGAGACTTACGATTATAATAACTCGATTGTTCCAATAGTTTCAGCTAAGCACAAGTGTTATCAAGATTTCAAGAGTGATTTATTTTATAATCTAAAAGTTAAACAAAATTAAACACATGTGATTCAATTTCAAGGGTTTCAAACAATGATTTGGTAAAGTCCAGGGCTCTTACTAGGATCCATGCAATTATATTGTTTAAATGGATGTTAATCAACTATCGAATCAATGATCACAGAGTTAAATGTATGAGTATAATCTCCCAACCTCTAATCACCTACAATAAATGACAACCTAACTACATCGTTGAGCGGAGATAGGTTGGACCAAGTACCAAGCATTATGATTTCTTCCTGTATAGTGACCAAGCATGGTGTCTAGGTATATCCATATCCTAGATACAAATTAACCCTAATTATGAATAGAAAATCATGCTCCTTATGCCCCACGAAATACAAAAATCAAGAACATAAGAAAGATTCATATGATAATCAATATTAGCCCAATAAAAACTCAATAGATTACAATCATCCTGTAGCCACAACCCTAGAACTAGGGTATTTAGCTACTCATAACAATGGATTCGATCAAACAATGTTCAATTAACATAAAGAGATCGAAAGTAAAAGTGTTTAGGAAAGAACCCTAAAAAATGATGAAATAGCTCTCCAAGTCGTCGTTCTTCAAAACCCATAAAAAGAATGCTTAATAAAATAAAATCCGAGCCTATTTATAATAAAGTCGAAACGGCCAAATCTGGCCACCAGGGGCGTGACGCGTAGGCGTGACTGAGATCCAAACACTCTTCTCCGCGACGCGGTCACTTCACAGACCGTTCTACATCAAAATGCTTTTCTGCGAACAAAATAAAAATCCCTCTCCGCGATGCAGAGAGGATACGGCTACGCCTTAAGCATTATTTTATTTTCTTCCTTTTTGCTGCTTTTTGGCTTGGATCCTTTTACAACTCCCAGTGCCCATTTTAGTGCTCATTTCTTCATTTAAGATCACATACACCAATAATCATATATGTTAGTATCAATGAACTCAAATAATTCGATACGACTATAAACGAACACAAATTGAATTCAAACTTGGCTTAAATATGGGTATTAATAGG
Organism: Solanum chiquidenum; assembly: GCA_029582725.1. Classification (NCBI taxonomy): domain Eukaryota; kingdom Viridiplantae; phylum Streptophyta; class Magnoliopsida; order Solanales; family Solanaceae; genus Solanum; species Solanum chiquidenum. The sequence continues at coordinate 12,656 of JAJOOS010012228.1, forward strand.
TTGCTAAACATATAAATACGCCTAAGATCATTACCCCACACTTAGAGCTTTGTTCGTCCTCGAACAACTTACTAACTGCTCCTAGACCTAGACTCTCTAACATGGCATTTATGCATCCACCACTTTCTTCCAAGGATGTGTAACCAGTTAACACAGACATGATTTCATTCAAAATATGCGTGACTCCTGTAATTGAGTTGACAACGTTTAGCAACCAACGCATTCAACAACATGTGCACCATTACATATCACCTATATTTCATACAACAAGTTCCCCTCACTCCAAAGAATAGTCCACACACTCAACTCAACAAATTGAATATAATTTAAAGACTTTGCAAACAAGGTACACTCTCACTAAAAAAAGACATCATACATGCATGCATTGAGAACCATAAGCTTGCCCATTATGTACATCTCCACTAATGAAGTGTGTTATGCTCAAAATCAAATAGGACTTGTTCCGGTTGTAATGTAGGCTTGAGGTAAGGGAGGATACATTTAGATAAAATCAGTGACTTATCCTCCCTAATGCACCTAGCTTTAATTTCCTTCTTACATTCACAACTATTTCTTTTCTTCAGCCCCCTCTTTCTACATAGATTTCCACTAGTATTACCAACCTTGCCTTTATTTATCCCTCACCCCTTTATTTCTAGCCTTTTTTTTGACACTCAACAATAGCCACCCTTGACTTAGAGATTTCTCTTAAGTTAAGGTGCACATTGTCTTTGTGAGGACCAAGAGCATCATTAAGGTATTCTCCAAGTTAGCCACCTTCAACTTAGGCTCTTAGCCTTAGTCGAAGTGCACAATGTCCTAAGGACCAGGGCCAATCCCAGATTAAACTTATGGGGCATCATTTTACTACCTCTTCTCTCTCTTCTCTACAGACTAAACATTTCCACCCTATTTACTTTTTCCACCATTTTCAATTATCCTCTTAACCTAGTGCATTAGGGATTTGGGATCAAAGCTAACGGTATCAATAAAAGGGATTTGGCTTAATTACGTGGGTTAGAACAAAATCAAGGCTAAAAGGCTCAATGGGGCTATACTAGGGATATTATTTCTGAAAAGGCTAATATTCATGACAAATAAAAAAAAGCCTATCATCATCTTTTAAACAAAACACCACTTTTATTTTGTTTCAATAACATACTGGGCAAGTTCTAGACTCAGATGCATTACATGGATACTACAAAAACTCATCGCTCAAGGCACAAGTTCTACTCAAGAATGGATCAATCACAATGACACAATCAATTTATGCACAAGGTTCAATTTAAGCTTAAGTTGCAATAATTAAAGTCAAATACACAAGTTCAAATGCAAACATTCATATATCAAGTTTAAATCATTCTTTCAAACATTTTCCTTTCGGAGTTTCACGCTTCAACACATACCAACCTATGACTCAATGACGTAATTGCCCTTAAGATGGTTGTCATCCATCTATCATTGGAAAATTTGACTTAACTACGACTACTGACTTAATCCTAAAAAGACAAAATCATTTTGCATTTTGCACGGTTCGAAGGGACTTTCCTTGGCCAAAAAATAAAAAACAACCTCCAAGGAACCCAAAATCCAACAAAAAAAAAGTACAAAGTAGACTCTAACAATGTTCAACAATAAAAACATATACAGATCAGGTATGATTTTTACCCTCACCCCACACTTAAACATTACCACCGTCCCCAGTGCTTTACAAAAATCAGAACAATACAAGAGGTAAGGTGAAAACACTCCCTGATCAATCCTCTATAGCATCACCTCCTTCGACCTCATCACCGACCTGAGAAAGGTCTACCTCTTCATCAGAATCAGACTCTACATCCGAGCTAGTACGCAAGCACTCCTCATCGGCCAGAATGTCATAATCGACTGGATCACGAAACTTAGGACCAATGCAAAGTAGAGCCTTGGTGTGGGCATTCAGTGGATAGCGCCTCTCAACGTCACCCAATTGCATGTCAGTGGAAGCGAGGCAACAATTCTGGTGGTGCAGCATCTCGAGGCCATACATCCTATCCATGATAAACTCATCCCTCCTATGGTGCTCTGCAATGGTGAGAGTTGGGCCAAACTTAGTGTCGGTCCCCTTTATCCTTGTGAAGTCCACGAGTGCTGGGAATAATGGTGCCATGTAATCTACGTTATCTTCTGGAACACCTGCAAAATGACACATTCTGGTAATAAGGCCACCAAAAGCATACACGTGCCCTTTATGAACCTAGGCCTTTCACATTGACGATTTAAGGACAACCCCAATGTTCACCTCCGTGGTCGTCATCAAGGCATATACCAAACAGACCTAGTCCTGGGTGATATATGTGTAATGCAGTCCCGGTATGAAACAATGCATCACAATCTTCAGCCAAACTCGTTCCTCCCTCAACATGTGAGCATATGGAAGAGATTGGTGATATCTCTTCCCACTGTGCTTAGTCTATTGCACTATAGACTGAGGACTACACCGTGTATGTTGAATGGCCCGGTATGGAGGGCGTATGTTCAGCTATTTAAGCACTAGTGAATCAGTGTCCTGTAGTGTACCTACTATATCATTGATACCCGCGGGAGTGATAGGCACATTAACTCCCCGCACAGTCACAAAATGTGATCTTGCATCCGGCGCCCAGTTAGCGTAAATCTCACATACCATGTGCAAGTTGCACTCTCTGCTTTACGAAGATAAACTCCATAGGTAACTCCCTGATCCGCCTCTGTATCTGTGGGAACTCCCGAGCCAAACTGTCCCTGTCAATGCAAATGTTAGAGAAATAGGTAGCTTTGGTGTGCTTTATCCACCATGTTTTCTCTTTTTTGGTCACAACTTTCACCCCGAATCTCTTGGTTTGACCTCTGGGAATTGAAGGTGCGGGTGGGACATTACCTCCACTCTGGACACGCTTCCTCTAGCTAAAGGTTGCAACTTTCTTCTCGGTTCTTTGAGTACCTGACATGGTTACAATCACAATCAAATTCAGCTCCAACAAACTACTCAACATTAAGAAACATGGGTGGTGTGCCACCACCCCACACTTATTTCAAAGCAAGCCTCAACTTAGGTACGCAGACTTCCCAAAAGTGAATGAAAACATGCCAACCTATTAATCACATTCATACAACTACATAGGCACCACATTATTAGCCACAAACACTCAACCTCAACACGAAAATGGAGACCCACACAACCCTTTCACAAAGAAATAATCAGTTAGTGTTACTCAAGAATTCACACTACAACTATGTCCATGAATACACAATATCATTCATTCAACACCATCGACTGGTTATCTTACACCCACATGCAAACAACCATTCACAACAAGACTCCACCAATAACAATCCGAGGTAATTTCTGCTCAGACTTTGAAATACCCAATACAATAACATGAATCACACGACCTTAGCCCACAAACAAACCCGAAAGCTTTACAAGAGCTTGCTCATTCAACCTTCAGTTCAGAAATGACTATTTCTACTTAAGAGCACAAACTAAATATAGTCATCATGGTGGGAACGATTTTAGTACACCAATAACAGCCTCAATAAACACAATAGTATGTAGACAAACCCTACAACCTTAACAATTCACAAAATATCGATCAAAGCACATTCTACTCAAGAATTCAAAAGTACCTATTTACAGTAGCGCCCATAGTATAAACAAACTCTACCAATCCTCCCCACAAATCCCAAAAATGAACCATACATATACCCATACAACACATACCAAAATGACCCTCTTTCACTGAAAAAAATAGAAAAATACGTACCTTGGATGATGGAGAAGAGGGAAATTGAGAGATAAGATGGCAAGTAGCCTCCGCGTTACAGATTGAAATTGGAAAAATCGTAAGGTAAGAGAGAGGGGAAAATTGGGGTTTGATGAGTGAAGTAATGAGGAATTTAGAATGAATTTGGGGATTAACAGGGAACGGGTCGGGTGAATTTTGAAAGAAAATGGGTAAAACCCATATTTTTTTAATGAAACTCGAATTTTCTTACCTAGATACGCAACACGGAGAGGACACAGAGTGTTCTGCCTCGTGTCAAAAATTAAATTTCATGAAGTTAAAGTTAAAACACCCCTCCGCGATGCGGCTCCTTTACGAAGCTGCCCTATTTTTAACGTAACAATAACTTACCATCAAAATCAAATTTAGGGATCCTCCTCTGTGACGTGGGTCGGTCATGGACCGTTCTGCCTCGACTTGAAAAATTAATTCCAAGTGACGAAAAATTCAACTTCCTCTCCACGACGCACCTTGGGTGTGAAATCCCATTTCCTACATATTTTAAGCTCAAAACCCATTAGTACAAACACGATGGGTTGTGTCAATCCCCGAGGCTACTCCCTGGATACAGACACGAGACCTAGGATCACAAGTGACCCCAAGCTAACCCTATTGGCATGACATGAGCATACTAAGAACAATAATCACTATTGCAGAAGATAATCATAAGTAAATCTGAAATGATGGGGAATACCCATATACTAAATCTGAATATATGATAACTGAGAGTTTAACAATAACTGGAAAGCCAAAATCAAATGCTAAAGCTGAATCTAACTATGTTTGAAAATAGCCTCTAACAGACTAGAAGTGTTGGGACATGCCACATCTAAATCTAGCAAAACTAAAACTAAAGACCAAAAGCATAAAAGACAATCATATCACTCGTCCTCGAAGAATGAGGACTCACCACTGATGCTGCTGAACTGGAGATTGGAAACCAATCTATGCGTGATCTTGAAGCTGAGAATCTGAACCTATATCACAAGAAGATGTAGCACATAGTATGTGTCAGTACTTGAAAAGTACTGAGTATGCATGATAGAGTAAAGCTGAATAATGATCATAATAGAACCAAAGCATATACTGAGCAATGATATGAAATAGACATGTTACTGAATTGAGACTATCTGAATGCAATGGCCAAATTTATAACTTTCTGAGACTGAATATTGAACTATATTGATAATATGGTCAATGCAATAGAGTCTGACTGAACTGTGGCAGCTACCAATAACCGACAATAAAACCACATGAGCTAAATGTGGAGTCCGATGTATACGCCCCATCGAGAGGACCCAATAAACCCGGCTAAAGGTGTAGAGGCGTGCTGGCGTGATCACTAAATTGATGCCCACAGAGGGGACTTACAACCTACGTGGCTCGTAGTTCTGGGACTGTTTGGGTACGCGGAACCCTAGTCCAACTCGGTATTATGCTACTCCCAATGGATTAAGTGATTAACACATTACGACTGAATAACTGTGATATAATGGATAGCTCAAACGACATGCAAACTAAGAATGCGCATAAATAACTGATAATGACACATTTCAAACTGAGGCATGTATATCTGAAATAACTGAAATATCTGGCTTTGTATGTGTAATTCAGGAACTAAAGAACTACATAGCTAGGGTTCTGAAATTCATGCAATAGACTGAATATTAACATACTAATCTGATTTGAATCATTCTAACAGCTAAGAATCCAATAATGCTAACATTCAAGAAATCCTAGGTCTAGTCATCATAAGAGAATTAAGAAACTGACTGAAAACTAGGGACCTAATGGGTGAAAGGAACCCACTAGTGAAATACCACATACCTGGTGACGAATTCCACAGAGAAATCTTTCGATTTTGGGGCTGGAACTGGAGGAAACTTTCTGCGTTCTTGAACTTAGGGTTGGTCACCTCTTTCTCTCTTTTCGCTCTAGTTTTTCTAAGTTTGATTAATGATTTGACTTAGGTAAGTTCTAGTTTTATGTTTCTAGGGTTAAACTGACTAAAACATCATAATTTAGGGTCTAAATGACGTAGTTTAGGGGGTCAGCGAATAAGGAAAAGACCAAAAAACTCTCAACTTAACTGCTATCGGAGTGACTGACGAACCGTCGAATGAATGACGGTCTGTGATGGTCGACCGTCATTTGTAACTAAAGCTGGGCTTCTGAGGCATCGATCCACGGACATGGACCACAGTCCGTGACCTGACCTACAAATCGTAGGTCCGACCATGGGTCAAAACTTAGCTAAATTTTCAGGCAGAGTTCTGGGGGAGACTACAGGTATGAACCACGGACCTCCAGCACAGACCGTGGGTCACCCTACGGTCCGTAGGTGGTGCCCGTAGGTGGCACCTGTAGCTTCTGAAATCTGCAATTTGGTTTTCTTCAAATACAGGGTGTTACAGGTTGCCTCCCATCCAGCGCCTTAGTGTTGGTTGTGGTACGACTCATATTTTTGTATTTTTCTGGATATATAATTTCTTTTTACTAATTCCTATGAATTGAAATAATAAAACAAAAGAAAAGAAATTGTAACTATTACAAGGGGTCACGGGTTGCCTCCCGTGTAGCGCCTGATTTAACATCGCGGCACGACCCATATCATGACTCATTTGTCATTCAAGGTGAGCGCTTCAAGCTCACGATCAACATAATTTCCAAAGTATTGCTTTACGCATTGCCCATTCACTAGGAAAGTAGAGCTCGTATCATTGTTCCTTAGCTCCACAACACCATATTGGGTCATCCTCACCATTTCAAACGGACCACTCCACTTAGACCAAAGCTTTTCGGGGAACAACTTTAGTCTTGAATTGAATAGCAACACTAATTGACCAAGCTCAAATGTGTGACACAATATGCTTGTCATGCCACCTCTTGGTCTTCTCTTTGTAAAGCTTAGCATTCTCATATGCATGAAGCCTAAATTCTTTTAACTCATGCAACTACGTTATCCTTTTCTTACCAGGTAACTCAACATCTAGATTCAACTTTTTGATCGCCCAGTATGCTTTATGCTCCAATTCAGCTGGGAGGTGACATGTTTTTCCAAACACCATTCAGTAAGGAGAAGTCCATATAGGTGTTTTGTAAGCAGTCCAATATGCCCACAAAACATCATCTAACTTATCACCCAATCTTTCCTTTGGGCATTCACAGTCTTTTGGAGAATCTGCTTCATTTCTCTATTAGAAACTTCCACCTGCCCATTAGTCTGGGGATGATAAACAGAAGCTACCTTGTATCTTACTTTATATTTGGCCAAATTTTTTTGCACTGAACTATTAATAAAGTGCGTACCTCCATTACTGATCATAGCCCTTGGAATTCCAAACCTAGTAAAGACGTGCTTCCGGATGAATTTCACTACTACCTTTAGCATCATTGGATGATAATGCAATTGCCTCCACCCACTTGGACACGTAGTCCACTTCCACTAAGATGTATTGATTTCCAAGGGACGATGGGAATGGTCCCATGAATTCTATCCCCCAGACGTCAAAGATCTCAACTTCCAGTATATTGCTCAATGACATCGCATGCCTTCTAGAAATGGTGCCTATCCTTTGACACTGATCACAACCCTTTACAAACATAGCAGTATCTTTAAACAGAGTAGGCCAAAATAAACCAGATTGCAATACCTTATGTGCAGTGCGTTCGCCTCCGTGGTGTCCACCATATGGCGAAGAGTAACAACTCTCCAACACTTGTACTGCCTCATGTTCAACTACACACATTCGTACCATCTAATCAGGTCCCTGCTTGAATAAGAAGGGTTTATTTTATATATAGAAGCGTGCATCATACTTCAACCTCTACTTTTGGTGTATTGAAGCCGCAGGTGGAAATAAACCACTCACCAAAAAATTTACAATGTCAGCATACCAAGGCACTTGAGCAAGGTCCAAGGCAACCAATTGTTCATCAGGGAACTGTTCGCGAATCTGTCATTCATTCTTCACATGAGATGAGTCCTCCAATCTAGACAGATGATCAACTATCTGGTTTTCAGTTCCCTTCCTATCTTTTATCCCTAGATCAAACTCTTGCAAGAGCAGAATCCACCTAATCAGCCTCGGCTTGGCATCCTTCTTGTTAAACAAATATCGGATTGCAGCATGATCAATGTAAACCACAACCTTGGTTCCTCCCAAGTATGACCTGAACTTATCAAATGCAAACACTAATGCCAGCATGTCTTTCTCAGTGACATTATAATTCGATTGAGCTACATCAAGTGTCTTTCTAGCAGAGTAGATAGAATGAAACATCTTATCTTTTTGCTGCCCAAGCATTGCCCCAACCGCTATATCACTGGCATCACACATAAGCTCGAATGGAAGCTCCCAATTAGGAGCAATCAAAATAGTAGTTTCTATCAACTTCTTCTTCAACAACTCAAATGCCTGCAAACACTTCTCATCAAATACAATCTTCATCTCTTTTTCTAACAGGCTACACATGGGTCTTGCAATCTTAGAAAAGTCTTTGATGAATGTCTTATAGAACCCAACATGCCCTAGAAAGCTTCTAACTCCCTTTACTGTGATGGATGGTGGAAACTTTTCAATAACCTCCACTTTGGCTTTGTCAACTTCCAGCCCGTTCTTAAAGATTTTGTAACCTAACACAATCCCCTCTCGGACTAAGAAGTGACACTTCTCCCAGTTTAACACAAGATTTGTTTCTTCACACCTGGCAACAACCCTATCAAGATTAGTCAAACAAAGGTCAAAAAACTCACCAAACACCGAGAAGTCATCCATGAACACCTCAACAAAATCCTCCACCATATCATGGAAGATTGTCATCATGCATCTCTAAAATGTCAACGATGCATTGCATAATCCGAATGGCATGCGTTAGAACGCATAAGTGCCATATGGACAAGTGAAGGTAGTCTTCTCCTGGTCCTCTAGTGCAATAACAATCTGATTATAATATGAGTAGCCATCCATGAAGCAGTAGTATTCTTGCCCCGCCAATCTATCCAATATCTGATCAATAAAAGGAACCGGGTAATGGTCCTTTCTAGTGGCATCATTCAACTTCATGTAATCCATGAAAATAAGCCACCCAGTTACTGTCCTTGTGGGGATCAATTCATTCTTCTCATTGGTTACCACCGTCATTCTGCCTTTTTTGGGCACACACTGTACCAGATTCACCCATTTACTATCTGATATGGGGTACACGATCCTTGCATCTAACCACTTGATCACCTATTTTCTCACCACATCCTTCATCACTTGATTTAGTCTCCATTGATGTTGTGCACTCGACTTATGCCTTTCCTTCATGTAAATTTTATGCATGCACAACGTGGGACTGATTCCATGGATGTCGGATATTTTCCAACCCAAGGCTGCTTTCTCTTCCTCAAGATGATTAATGTCGCTTCCACCTAGGAATCAGATAATGTTGTAGACAAAATAACTGGTAGGTCTTATTATCACCCAAGAATGCATACTTAAGGTGGGATGTCAATGCGTTTAAATCTAGCTGGGGTGCTTCTTCAATGGAGGGCTTGGGTGGAGGACCCAACACCCTATTTAAAGGCTTTCATTGATCTCCTGATGTACCTACAAATGCCACATCAAGAAATTACACCATTTCCTGTGCCTCAGCATCCCCATAAATATCATCTCCTACTAGCACTTGCTCTAAAGGGTCCTTGGATGAAATATATCGAGCCTCTACCTCAAGATCTATCATAGTTATTATAGACAACTCTTCATATACAACTGGGAGCTTCAATGCCTTGTACACATCAAACACCTCCACTTTATTGTGTGCCCGCATAGTGAGTTGCCCAGCTGCTACATCTATCATAGCACGCCTTGTAGCCAAGAAAGGTCTTCCCAAAATGAATGGGACCTCAAGATCTGGCTCAAAATTCAGCACTACAAAGTCTACTGGGAATATCAACGATCCCACTTGCACTAATATATTCTCTATAACACACTCAGGCCTAGCAACAGATCTATCAGCCAACTGTAATATGATGGTAGTAGGTTTAGGACTACCAACCCCAGCTTTTTATACAACGAAGTTGGTATCAAATTTATACTAGCTCCTAGATAACACAATCCTCTCGCATGAATGCTCTGCCTTATAGTGATCTGAACCGTAAAGCCACCCGGATCTTTTAGTTTTGTGGGAAACTTATTTTGGATTTAGGAGCTGCACTCTTCACTAAGTGCTACAATCTCAGATTCAGTCAGTCTCCTTTTGTTTGCCACAATCTCCTTCACATATTAACATACCTAGGGTATATGCAAAATATCTACCTATGGCAAGTTAATGTGAACTTGTTTCAAAAGAGAGAGAAACTTACCAAAACATTCATCCTCCTTTTGTTTCTTGAAATTTTGAGGGAATGGAGGAGGTGATTTCACTATTGGTTGCACTCTTTCTTCTTGTACAACAACCTCACTCTCCTAGGGTTCACTGTCTTTACTCAAAAATTCATTGTTTCTTTTCTTAGGAGCTAACTCATCCAACTGCAAACCACTGCGTGCATCTACCATATTTACCTTCTTGGGATTTGGATCAGTGTTTCCCGGCAAACCTCCTTGCGGTCGTGAGTTTTGGGCACTAGCAAACTGCCCAAATTGTTTTTCCAGATTCTGTGTTGCCAATTGATTATTTCTCACATCAGCAGCTCACTAAGCCTGATTAGCCATGATCTTTTTCAACATATCTTCCATTCTCATGTTATTCGGCTACTTATTTGGCTGCTCACGTGGGGCCTGTTGCTGATAACCATGTGCATTTCCCTGAGGTCTATATTGATTTTGGCCTTGGGCCTGATTCTGATTACCTCCCCATGAGAAATTTGGATGGTTACGCCAACTAGGATTGTAGGAATTTCCATAGTTATGTTGGCCTCCTCCTCGTTGTTCATTCCCTATAAAATTCACAGAATCTGGGTTTGCACCACATACCTCTGCTCTATGATCACCACCTTCGCAGATGTCAGACCAAGTTGGTGGTTGTTGGAGTACATTCACCTGAGCAGGTTGTTGTCCCAATAATAGATTATTGAAGTGGGTGTCCATCATGTTTTGCATCGCAATAATTTGTGCAGTTAAAGCAATCATTGTATCTACTTCCAGCATCTATGCAATTTTTTGTATCACAAGTTTCGCTCCTCTTCCGTTCCATTTGGGGTTACCCTGTGATATCCAGTTCAACAAGGTGAATAACTCAGCATAAGTCCTCTCCAACGTCTAACCACCTGCAACTGAATCAAGTAAAATTTTGGTGTTAGGCTCCAATCATTCAATAAAGGTATGGACCAACACCTCGTTAGCCTGATGATGATGTGGACAACTCATCAACATCAATTTAAACCTGTCCCAAGCTTGGTACAAGTTCTCTCCTCCTTTCTGTCTGAAACTCAAGATGTCGCTCCTTAACTTAGCTTTTTTCCCAGATGGGAAAAATCTGATAAGGAACTTCTGTGCAAGATCGTCCTAGGAGGAAAGAGTTAGCGGGCTCATAATTTAGCCATCTTTTTGCTTCCCCAAGCAGAGAAAAGGGGAATAAAGTGAGCCTCACATAATCCACATTCACTCCAGCTGGAGTGTAAGTATCATTGATCTCGAGGAAATTCTACATATGAACAGTTGGATCTTTGTGCGACAGACTAGTGAACTGCCCATTAGTGTGCAATAATTGCACCATACTCTGCTTTAGTTCAAACCTCCACCAGCTTCAGGTTTCTGAATGGATGAAGTCATATTGGTGGTACGTGGGATTGCCACGTCTTTTACCTTCATCTCAGCCATTACTACAGGTTCCTCTTGCTCAACTCTTGCTACTGGAGATGTTGGTTCACTAGCAACAAGAGGTACTGGGTAAGTGAGTCTTCTTTGACTTCTTCGGTAGTGAACGAATCTTTTCGGTTAAACTACAGACTCTATCAATCCTTGATCGTCGTCCAGTTTGGACTTTCAACACAACTTGCAAAATGAATTGCTAAGAATAAGTTGTCAACACTTGTTTTTTAACTTCAGAAATCAAAAATCAAATACTTCCTAATTCTATAGTCCCCGGCAGCGGCGCCAAAAACTTATTGCGCCCAAATCCCACACGCAAGTGTATGTGGTCGTTCAAGTATTTTAATGGCTCTTATAAAGAGCTGGGTATCGTACCCACAGAGACTTACGATTAGAATAACTTGATTGTTCCAATAGTTTCAGCTAAGCACAAGTGTTATCAAGATTTCAAGAGTGATTTATTTTATAATCTAAAAGTTAAACATAATTAAACAAGTGCGATTCAATTTCAAGGGTTTCAAATAATGATTGGGTAAGGTCCAGGGCTGCAGCTCTTACTAGGATTCATGCAAATATATTGTTTAAATGGATGTTTATCAACTATTGAATCAATGATCACAAGGTTAAATGTATGATTATGGTCTCCCGACCTCTAATCGCCTACGATAAATGACAACCTAACTACATCGTTGAGCGGAGATAGGTTGGACTAAGTACCGATCATTACGATTTCTTCCTATATAGTGACCAGACATGGTTTCTAGGTATATCCCTATCCTATATACAAATTAACCCTAATTATGAAGAGAGAAAAATCATGCTCCTTATGCCCCACATTCTATCATCTTATTCCTCTCTCGAGTTCAATTCGGACAATGTGTTTACTTCAATGGTGATCATGCCCGAAATACAAAAAATAAGAACATAAGAAAGATTCATGTGATAATCAATATTAATCCAATAAAAACTCATTAGATTACAATCATCCTGTAGCCACAGCCCCAGAACTAGGTTATTTAACTACTCATAACAATGGTTTCGATCAAATAATGTTCAATTATCATAAAGAGATCGAAAGTAAAAGAGTTTAGGAAAGAACCCTAAAGAATGATGAAATAGATCTCCAAGCCGTCGTTTTTCAAAACCCAGAAAAAGAATGTTTAATAAAATAAAATCTGAGCCTATTTATAATAAAGTCGAAACGGCCAAATCTGGCCACCAGGGGCGCGACACGGAGGTGTTTCTGAGATCCAAACACTCTTCTCCGCAACGCGGTCACTTCACGGACCGTTCTGCCTCAAAATGCTTTTTCGCGAACAAAATAAAAATCCCTCTCCGCGACGTGGAGAGGATACGGCTACGCCTTAAGCATTATTTTCGGCTTGGATCTTTTCTCACTTCCTGGTGCCCATTTTAGTGCTCATTTGTTCATTTAAGCTCACCTACACCACTAATCATATAGGTTAGTATCAATGAACTCAAATGACTCGATACGACTATAAACAAACACAAATTAAATTCAAACTTGGCTTAAATATGGGTATTATTAGGTTCCTAGGCATATAAATACGCCTAAGATCAGACTGCATCATTTTAACTTCATGTATTAGAACATTACATACTAATGTATATATTAAGCAAAAAATAATGATTGTATCATCAAAATTATTTTCCTCAAGTACTCAAGGTTATGGAATATACCCTCTTAGGATAGAACAATTTACTTCATCAGAATAGTGGTACCTCATATTCGTCTAAACTTTGAACTCACTGAACGACAATAAATCATACAAAAAAAATTAAAATGTAAGAAGAAGAAGAAGAGTAGAAGATTAAAAAAATTGTGATGGAAAATTGAGAGGAAGCCCCTCTATTTATAGTCAACAAAGGATAGTATGAACGAATATTTTTATGTGTCTTATCTGAAAAGTCACGACTTTTCCGAGAAGTCACAACCCTTTGAAAATGTCACAACTCTTTGGAAAAGTCACAACTCATCGAAAAATCACAGCCCTTTGAAACAGTCAAAACTCATCGAAAAATCACAACCCTTTGAAAAAAGTCACAACTTATCGAAAAAGTCACAACTCATCGAAAAAGTCACAACTTAAGTTAGGGATATTATAGTAATTTAACATTCAACTTAGGAGTTCATGCTTTTAAGGTAATATATATATATATATATATATATATATATTATCCAAGAACATCACTTTTATTTCTCTCCTAAGCAAATTTTTAAACATGAATGACTGTCACGGGAGATTAATTGTCAAAGTCAATACACCTCCTGATACAAATATTATTTCAATAATTGATCTTCCATAGTGTAGTTGTGTCTAGAGAGTAATAAAAATTGAACAAGGCCATAGAAATACAAACAAACTAGTATGTGAGTATCAATTTGTCCACTAACTCACAAATTTGATTAAGATATTTTTGATGTAATGTGAGACTTTTGGAAAAGAAAACCTAGCCGTTCAATATGAACCATGAGTGAGGCTTGAGCAGTCACATTCAGACTTTGAAAAAATTGAAAAGCAGAATTCACATGAATTTGAAGAAATAAACAGAGAATAATATAATCAAGGGTTGGTAATGAATAGTGTTCTGACATCTTCTTCATGCATGACAGTGGTGATTTCCAACACATTACCCCACACTATACTTGATGATTGGTTGTACTAAATTTTGAACCAACCGCAAAGTTCAACATGGTTTGAGCTTAATGCCAAAGAAGCTTTACACTCTTTTTACGATGATGGTTACTTATTGTTTTATAATGTATCATATGTTGTTCTATCTTAATTGAATTTTAAGGATTTTTTTTTTTTATTTAAAATAATTGAAATTTTCAAAATTTCAGATGAATGTTTGATTTTTTTGGAAAAATTATGTGGATAAGCAAACATATATAGTTAATTAGCTAACATAACTATAATTTGAATTAATTACGGCTCGCAACTTAATTTTAGCTGTAATTATATCACTTATACATTTACAAATACAATTAGCCTCTCTCCACTCTCTGCCCTCTCTCGCTCGCCTCTCTTCTCCCTCTCTCAATCTTGCTCGACTCTCTTCTCCCTCTCCTAATCTCGCTCGCCAGATATACAAATACATATGATACCAGTTACATATATACAATTATCTGACAAGTATACATATACAATTCGCCTCTCTCCACTCTCTGCCCTCTCTCGCTTGTCTCTCTCCTCCCTCTCCAAATCTCGCTCGCTTCTCTCCTCCCTCTGTCAATCTCGCTCGCCATATATACAAATACATATGTATACCAGTTACATATATACAATTATTTGACAGATATACATATACAATTCGATAAATATACATATATAATTCGACAGATATACATATACAATTCGCCTCTCTCCTCTCTCTGTCCTCTCTCACTTGTCTCTCTCCTCCCTCTGACATGTAGCTACGAATCGTAATTAGCAAACTATAGTTATGGAGCATAATTAAGTTATTTTTGAATGACTATATGTGAAAATTCCCTCCCTTTTTTTCTTCCATATTTGCCTTTTCATTTATTGAAGTCTTATATTTTCTAGGAGATAAACTACACTACTTATAAAGTTATATTTATGATTTAATAAAGAACAATAGTGGAAATTATAGTTTAAATTATGTCCTTGAATATTTTTCTTAATATGTGTTTATTGCCTTACAAATTCAGTTAATATGAAACAGAGGGAGTATTATGTTGTTTTGATAAATACAACGTTTGAATAGAGTATCATTTTTTTTTTACATGTCACTACATGATAATACTGCACATCAGTTATTTGAAGGATACATTTACAAAAAAAAGAGAGTAGGGTAGCGAGTAGACATAGATCTACTATAAAAAAAAAGAGGATAAAATCTATCTATATATAAAAGGAGAAGAAAAAATGACACATGTCAACATCACAAATTTTCAGTATTTTAAATAATTAATAATTAAATAAATAAATATAGACACATAGACACATGTCAATAAATAGAATTAGAATAACACATGTCAACACCACAAAAATAAAATAAAAATAAATAAATAAATAAATTTTAAACAAACTATTTAAAATACAAAAATATAAAAATAAAATACCAACGGACAAAAAAGTCAAAAATGTTAAAATAGGTTATAGTAATAGAAAATGTAACAAAGAAAAAATAAAATAAAAAAGGTGCATCAATCATTTTAAATAAATAGATTGCAAAACTACCCGCACATTAAAAAAAATCTGTTAAATGAAGATATGCTTTAGTTTTTAAAAATGATTTTAAATGTGTTTTTTCAAAATAAGTAACCAACTCAAGTAACTATTTTTTTTAAAATGGCAAAGTAGTTATTTTTTGAATTTAAATTTAAAGTGGTTACCTAATACTACTCTACCCATTATCTCTATTCCCCATATATACATAAATAAAGTTCATTGAAAAAATTAATTGATCTTATTCTTCTTCAAATGTGTAGTATTATTTGTTGAATTATTTCAATTCTTCTTATCTTCATCTTTTTTTGGAGCGAATAGGTAGATTATTTGTCGGCTAGCCGGAAAAAAAAGTTTGAATATACTTGCAAATAACAAAGTGAAAGTCCAAGAAGAATTAAGAAGAA
>JAJOOS010012229.1:0-27174 GCA_029582725.1 Solanum chiquidenum
ATATAACGACTATCGAGTTAAATATTTGCTATTGACAATATTCTTCCATATTCTCTGTGGGATCGACCCCGACTCATAGTTGGGTAAATATATTGCATACGATCATTTATATTTCTTTTCAAGAAGTATATTTGAACGTTATCATTTACGACTAGGGGGTGCTCTCGGGTCGTGACAAACATGGTATCAGAGCAAAAGATTTTGGAATGGTCTTAGGTTGTCTCAAACCACATCTAGTAGAGTCTTGTTCATAATGTGAAGCGCGCCACATTATTAGTAGGTGGCTATTGGGTGTTAAGAAAGTTTCACTTCTTCATTCTTCAAGTCGTGCCATAGAGTTTAACTCTATAATATCTCTCTCTTGTTTCTTATTTGATGGTCTTTAGTGTGTGACCACTTGAAAGAAGTATTCTAGAAGGGTTGAGGGAGAGAAAAAGTTGGTTGTGATGCCAACTATGGCTATATGACTTGATAGATGTGAGATGGAAAATTGTGATGTTGACTTTAGTTTGAATGGGTTGCTTTATGGTTATGTGTGATGTTGGTAGAAGGTTATGATGAGTTTTGAGGTATATTAAAAGGGTTGATGAAATGGGGTGTTTTAGAAATGCCGAGGTGTGATGAGTATGAAGGTTTAGTGATGTTTTGCTCTGACCTTAGAATTGGAAGATGTGACGTTTAAAAGAGCTAGTATAGGCTTTCTCCGAAGTGGGGGATAATGTGCCTAGATGGTAAGGTCTTTGAGTGTCCTTGATGTTCATGAGTTATGCTTGCTTGATGTTCTCACCTTATGAGGTGTAATGAGTTGAGGAGTTTCGACCCGGTCTGGTAGACTCATATGAGACTTTGGGTGGTGTTGGTAAGGTTGGTTGTGAGCAAGAATTACTTAATGAGGACCTTCCTAGTTTAAAAGTACCAGTATGTTGATGGTTTCTAGTAAGTTGTGGATGTCTTGATTGAGGTTCCTATGGTATGTTCATGTTGACCTTAGTTGGGTTTACTCCTAAGTGGGGGATGGTATGTTGGATAGTAAGGTTGTTGAGGGTGTGATGTCCTTATTTTTTTTCCTTCTATTCCTATTCAAGCTTGAGACGAAAGTTCCGTTTTGGCCTGTTTCATGTTTTTGGAGTCATGTGTGACATTGTGTTTCCATGGTCTCCTTATGATATGCATGTTCTAGTTGAATTCTTGATTATCTGAAAAATGAGTTTTCATCATTTATGTTCCTCGTATTAATGTGCATTTAGTATGAGTTGCTTATATGCTTCATGAGGTTAAATGTTGAACATGCTTAATGTGCTTTCGAAAGAAATTGCATAATGTGCTTATTGATGTGGTAATGAGCATGATATGAGTTGGACAAGGAAGTTCCTCAAACGAAATGAGAAATGTTGTTGTTTTGACGCATAATGAGTTTGTAGATGTAGTTCATACTTGCTTGTGTTGCATTGAGCTTATTGATGTGGACTTGATGTTTCCTCCTATGATTATGCGTTCATATTGATGTGTCATGACTGTTGCGCTGCTAATCTCGAACCGTTTCTCCCATAAAGTGTTTTAAGTGTCATTCGAGGATGAATGTTCCTAAGTGGGGGATACTGTAACGACTCGGAAAATGATAGGTTGAACTAGAGTCTTAATGTTTGGGTTAGTGTGACTTTAGGTTGATGTCTAGGCTGTTTTAGAACCTAAATGGATCAAGGTGGAAGCCTATGGTGCAAGCAAGGCCCTAGGCTAGCAAGATAGGGTGATAGAAGCCTAGTTCGTAGAGGGGATGTTTGGCGATGGGCAGTTTGATCGCCCAAGAGATTGGGTGAGTCGCCCTTGTGCCCTTGTGATCGTCTAGTGGCTGCCCCATTTGGCCAAGATGCTGAACCAAAGGGTGAGCTAGGTGCAAGCTCGCCAACAAGATTGGTGTGTCGCCCTTCTTCTCTTTAGTCCGCCAAGTGGACTGCCCATTTAGTGAGCTCACTGGGACAAAGGGTGAGCCAAGGGTGCACATGGCGAGTCGCATAGTGCACTTGGTGAGCCCAAGTGTCCAAAGGGCGAGCTTAGATGGGCAAGGGAAGAATTTTTAAGTTAGAACTTTAAGGGTCCTTGGTTCTTTTCCAAAGTTGAGTCCCTATTATTCTATTTTTTTCCTAGCATCTATAAAACCCTTTTAAGACCTTTTTAGACTTAAAATTCTCTTACTTAAGTCACTTAATAGAGAATAAAAAAGAAACCCACTTCCTCTCAAATATTTCTCTCACTAGAAATCCTCCATTAGAGAAGAAGAAGAAAGGAGCCATTGAAGCTAGGGTTTTCGATTCAAGGCGTTTCTTCATCAAATTTCTTGGAGAATCTTAGTAAAGGTATGGTGATCCTTCATCTAGGGTTAGCTTTCACTCTAGAGTCAATTTCAAAGAAATTTAAAAGTTGTCAAGTTTCATGAAAAATCCTAAGTTTCACTCAATCTCATGGGTTCTTGCATCAAACGTTTTCAAATGATAAGTTATGATTATATTGATGTTTAGTTGATGATTTAAGATGAAAAACTCTATGAACCCATGATTTTTCTAAAATCCTAAAATGTGCCTTATGAAGTGGGTTGTTGATTATGAATGAATGTTGATGGATTTATGCCTAGATCGATTTAGATTATTGATTTTTATCATCATCTATGTCTAATTATAATGATTTGTTGATGAATTTAGGATTGGTGATTATGGCCTTGAAAGGGCAAGTTTGACCTAATTACTTGTTGTAATAGAATGATGCTTAAATTGTTGATCCGCTTGAAAGGTGGAGGTGTTTACTTACTATGAATATTGTGATCATGGCCTTGAAGGCATATTGTGAAGAATTGAAGTATTATCATGATATTGTATATATTAATGTATAATGTGAAGGATATACATGTCATTTAAATTATAGAATGATGATCATGTGTAGAATGTAAATGTGATGTGATTGAAAGCATATTCTCTCTTAACACTCATGAATGATGATGATGGAATGTAAAGGGTTCTATAATGTAATCTTGAATTGGTAGGCTAAGGCATCCTTGTCTTGCATTGATGAATGTGATCATGAATGAAGTATCTTGACTTGTTAGGCTTAGGCATCCTTTTCTTGTATAATGAATGTGTCTTGAGTTGATGAATATGAATCGATAAGCTATGGAATTCCTTTCATATATGAATAATGAACGTGTCTTGACTTGATGAAGGTGAATCGATAGGCCAATGACATTTCTTTCATAAATGAATGATGAGGTATTTTAGACTATGTCTTGAACCGATAGACCTAACCTTGGTAGCCCTTCATGATTAGTCTAGAACCCAATGTGAATGTAAAAACCTTGAATCGGTAGACCTAGTGTTGGTAGCCCTTTCATGTGTGAACTGGTGACCTTGTAACGGTAGACCCAATATTTATGGCACCCTTCTTGGAAAGTCAATGACCTATCCCTAATGTACCTTGAATTGGTAGACCTAGTGATGGTGGCCCTTTCTTGTGTAATGTACTTTGGGTCGGTAGACCTAGTGATTGGTAGCCCTCTCAAGTACAATGGTGTTAATGTGAATGAGCTACTCTATGGGAATGGAGGCTAAGCATCGAGTAGATATGGTAAGATGGAAACTCCCCCAATGTTAGGCTAGAGTTCCAATGAACATCTTTATATCCCATAACTATGTACCCACATAGGATATTAGCCAGCGGATTCCATCCGAGCTAATGTTATCGGTTTACCTTAGGCAAGTAGACCAACCCTTACGATGTGGGATAGTACATCGGATTCCTTGATTTAGCTCTCATGGTCTTTGTCGGTTAATGCCTATTCCCATCATGTGAAATGTGCACTATGGTTTCTTGAGGAGTTCTACAAAGTGTGGTAGTAGTATGGGATGCTATCCATGCATTGCACGAGTAGGTTTTGAGAGGGTCATAGGGAGTTCTCTAAGTCTTAATGACTATTGTTTGAATGTACTCCTAAGAAGAAGTTAAGGAGAATGTTGATCTAATATTTAATGAATGAAAGTCCTCTAAATGATGTTATTGAGTAATGTTGACTCTCAAATGCTTAAATGTAAAGATGCATGCTATACTTGGATTGTATTATGAGTACTTCCTTGTCATGACTTACTGTTTATGAATGTGCCTTGTCTATGGTGACTTCAAAGGAGTACTTAGTGTGAGTAGTAGTATGGGATGCTACTTGCACATTGCACAAGTACGACTTAGGGTTGTCTTAGATGTTGGTCTTAATGTAATGATGTGATTCATGTAATGTAAATGTATCTTAAATGCTTTATTGTGTAAAAGTGGAAAGCATGAATGGTAAGCTCACTTTTGGTGACTTTAAGGTGGTGCCTTAGTGTGGGTGGTGGTATGGGACTCTACCCATACATTGCACAAGGTATAGCTTAAGGGTTACTTGAGGTGGAGGCTCAAGGTGAAGGTAAAGGTTTATATGTGATCTTGTTCAAAGGTGAATTATGCAACTTTGTATGTTGGTTGTGACTTCTATTATTCATGTTGTATCAATGTTCATGAAGTTTTACAAAAATGGCATAAAAACATGAATTTCAAATCAAATGTCCTTTTAAGCATGTTTTTGCATGGTCATCATACTTGGTACATCTAATGTGCTAACCCCATTCTTCCACTTTTCTTACTAAAGTGTAGGGCTTGGAGATATTGGTGTTCTATGCTTGAAGGATAGGTTTCTAAGGTTCTTGAAGATGAAGACTTAGTGAGTCCTCATAGTTTCAAGGACAAAACTCTTTTTACGTCTTTTAGTTTTGTTAAAGCTTTTGTATGGGCTAAGTCCAATGTTGTATTCCAAGCATAGATGGTTTGAGACATAATGTACAATGACTAGAAAGTCTTCCCCTTGCTTTTTAATGAAAATGTCTTCGATTGTAAAGAATGTTTTTAATTCCTCTTTATTTTCAAGTATCTTATGTAATGAATGAGCTATGAGGCTTGTATAAGACCCTTTCAAGGTTGAGTACGCCGTTTTACGTCTAGGGGGTGCTCTCGGATCGTGGCAACCAAGGAATCAATTAAACGGATAGAATAATGTGGGAATTAACACTGACTGGACCAAAAGCAATCTAGTCTACTATTAAAACCGGAATACCAACAAGAAGGATCTTCTGTGAAAATTTAAACTAATAATCGTTAAGGAAAATGGACAGGTACCATACAAAAAGAAAAAAACCATAAACCAGTAAGTGACAAACTTGATTGATATTCCTCTATTATTGATGATTAACACTAAAGAAATTATAAATTGACTAAACAAAAAATGAAATCAATAAACTTAAGACTGGTCCTACTTTTATAAATCTGTATCAGCATAGCATATAGGCAGAGGCATACACTAGAACAAGCATTCAGGCCGTTTTACCAGCAAAACTATACAAAAGTTTTAGATACCCCTCACCATGAGGTCTGTGAATGTTGTCACTACCCCACTATTTTCAGAAAAACACCGCTGACATATCATTACATGTTCTACCAACGGAAAGAACATGTTTCTAAAATGCACCTGTAATGTCCTCCTTCAACTTTGTCCATATTGCACAAAAAATCAGTTTGACTGAAAATCAAAAGGTGGAAACAACACTACCTGATCTCACTACAATTAGCAGGGAAAAGATGAACACCAATGCCGTAACTGGAGTTAGTTCTGTATGGATAATAATTGGCAAGCCCATATTGCATAATATTCATAATCATTCCTTTAGAAGAAGGAAGCCAAGCATAACTAAGAAGGGCATCCCCATGATGCTTCCCTCGTAATTTCCACCTTCTTTTGAGAGAGTTCCTTTCGAAGTTCAATGAAAGTACTTGAAATACGCTGCTATTTAATTATATTTGCACTTGCAGGAGAACTGATACCCTTGAGGAACATCTCACTCACAGCTTCAGGGTCCATATGTTCCTACTTAGAGTTGTACCTACCGACAACATTTTCCACCATTTGATAATTTTCCACAGAGTTGTCCTTGGTTTTCTTATCTGATATTCTGACATGATTATCACCAACTTGTGCAGTGCAATTTTTTGCTGCAGGTTCGTGACAAAAATTCACTTGCTCTACATTAGCATTGGACTCTCCACTAGATTCCTTCAAACTTGATATATTTGCCCCATTAACTTCAATCTCCAGCCGCAACTCCAGATCATTGGAACCCTTTCTCTCCGAATCCACGTCTACGCAGTCGTTGTCTTCACAGTAACAACACTCATGCAGTTCATTGCAATAAGCAAAGACTTCTTAGAAAAAGCACTTGCCTGCTTCATCAATCCATTCAATAGGTTGCTGCATACCTGACTTCAGGTCCAACAACATCATATGGAAGAAATCTAGCACATAGTTATTACCATTGAACACCACCTCCATCACAGATCTCTTTATCCGTAGATCTTGCTTAGCCATTGACACAATGTTCTCAGGGAAATCAGTCCATTGATTATTCTGATAGTACATCAAATGTAAATATTGTGAAGCAAAGATTAGCTATGAGGTACATACACTTCATCACAATGCATACACAATCATTGAAAAAAACAATATAGTTTGGCATACTAAATATCAAGTTATTAACCTACAAGTGAAGGACAAATTCATTGTAGAAGTTTCACAAAAATACGTGTATTAATACGGATGCATGGTTATACATGCAAAGTGATGATCTAATTTAAGATGATAGAAATTCTTTCGAATTGCTCAATCTCTAACTTATTGTCAATGCCATACGAATGGCTGACATTTCAGAGTTGTCCCTTAGATTCTAAGGAAGGAAAGGCAATTTCATCCTCAGACTTACTATGCAGCTGATATACAAATCGTACGTGATGGAGATGTCTTTCGAATTCAGCAACGAGTCCCACATCTTCAGCCAACTTAATTGACAGAGAAAGAGCATACTGCAAATATTTTTCCAGGGCTTTGTTGAAGAAATGGAAAAACTCAATTGGTTTTACATCAAGACTGCATAATCGCATAACATCAACAACAATTGCAAGAAGGCATAATAAGTCATTCAGTGAATCCGAGAAAAATATACGAAGATTGATCCCATTAGAATAAGGTGTATCATGCTTCCCAGTGTTGTCAATTGTTGAAGGGTGATAAGGTCTATCAGGGGATTGCATTTCCGAGTGCGAGGATGAACTTCCAGAATTCTTGCTCCACTTTCAAACAAATAGCTTCTGCTACTAAACATTTCTTCTAAATCTTTTATGAACTTCTCAATTGAGATTTTTCCTGAATAACCCATCCGAACCCACTCGTATAAAATAGTAGCAAAGGACTTGTTAACTATAGCAGATTCCAACTTTATATTGTTCAACATCATTTTGACTCTTCCTCAGATAAATGAGCAGAGAACAAAATAATCATGCACTTTAGCAATCATAGTGGCAACATATGCAGGCTCATGTACAATAACCAAAGCTGCAATTCATGACTGCAGGTCTCTCTAAAGAACACAAACACCTAAAAGAAACCAGAGGAACAAAAGTCAATATAAATATCATTTTGAAAGGATACCATTCGCCTGCTATGTTTGAGCTTCATCATGTTGTGGTAAAATTACAGCTAGAAAGATAGTGTACCTCGGTTTCTAGAAACTGCAACTTTTTGTTCATCCTCTCAACAAATAGTTTCACTTCCTGGCAAAGCATATCTACAAAAACCTTTATTTGTATCTCCTCATGATGTAGCTTATTGTATAGCAAGCTCTGCAGTTCTTCAATTTGACTTCTTTCAATAAATTTTTCATGAAAAGTAAAAGGGGCATCTATGTTCAATTGATCTACCAAGGGATAGTAGATTTGATCTAGTGCATTGCTGTAAATTAAAGCAACACTCAGAAGAAGAAAAATCACATTGAGTTTTTATCAAGTATAAGAATTTAGCTGAGAAGGTACTACCTGTAGAAGTGAAAACATCTGCAAAAAACTTCAACTGTGTAATCACTGACAACAAGGTTGAAACACAAAGCGAGCTTCGTAGTTTATATAGTTCCTCCATAATTACTCTTAGATCTCGTTATAGTTTTTTATTTATTTTAGCATTTACGAATGTGGGATTACCACCTTTGGGCCTCTCTATGTTTTGTTCTTGAATTTATTCCTTACAAATAGAAGCTGTCTCATGTGGGTACAATTAATTCTTTTTTAAAATGTTTGTTGAATATCTACAAATTTAAAGAATTAAAAGTTCAATCGAAGCTATCAGATAAGTAAGATGTCATTTCCTTGCTTGTATTTTGGATGAGAAATTTTCTAAGTCTTACAAACAAGAAGCTAAATTTTAAGTTTCAACTAAAAATTATACAACTGAAAGGAACAAAGTTTTGACATTCGAACCATAAGAATTGAAAAGAACATATCAGCATGAGCAAAGATGGCGTCCCAAATGGTAGGAGTCCTATATATTGAAGTGTTATGGACCTTTATAAATCTCAATAAAGTTCAAAAAATAACACGATAGAAGAAAATCAGGCTAATAACAATAAATCTTTTTAATAAAAACTAGATAAATACTTACAATTTTGCAGAACCAAGCTATTCACAACCTATTACAGGGAAATGGTCATGAAATAGATAATGAAAAGTTACAACACACATTGAAACTGGACTTCGAAACCTTTCTAGTTAATCTCAGTACCACTGTTTGTTTTCACACTAAGAAATTCACATAAAAAAGGAACTTGCAATCTAAAATTTTCAGATGAATACTTAGTTATAGAAGCAACACAATACAGTTTTATGACAACAAATTCTTAATTAGATCAATCTAGAATTAATATAGAAACAACATTCTTTTGCAAAATTCTCTTTTGGATTCAGATTGCATAACGACAATGACAAGAAATTCAGCTCAAGAATTCAAAACTCTAAATGGTATCAAAACTTCAAGCAACATGATAAATCATAGTTATAGTTCAGAAAAGAAACCTTGAATTCCTTCGAATCTTCACATAAATAACTTGTTATAATCAATTACCACACCTTCAAACTATATACTCAATGGAAATCCTTACTTGGATAGCCAACATGTTTATAGATATAATTGCATAGGTGTAACAATAATTTGAATTCCTTACTGATATTTCTTCATACTAAACAAATCATACTAATTACTCCCAAAACACGAAAAAGAAGAAATAATCAAACTATTGAAAGACAACGTGACAAAGCTCCTACAGGAAGGTTCATAAGAAGGAAAATACAAACTTTATTGAACAACATAGAAACGAGCAGACCTAGAATTAAAACTATTTGTTCTTAATTTAAGTTTCAATTCTACAAATATAAAAACAAGTCGAAAAAGAAATTACTGAAAAAATCATATATAAATTTATCAAAATATATAAATAAATTGGAAGAAATTTAACTTGATATTTAAATTCTCCAAAGAAATTCACATGGAGAACAACTCCTCTTTCACACACATATTATCACAAAAAGTTGTGAAGGAGCAAATTTTTCAGAAATTACCCAAATTTGAGAGAAATGTCGAAACCCTACCTGAAACATAGTCAATAAAGCCAGATGTTCTTCCTTCGAACCAAAGTAGTGATGGGTGACCCACTTCTCAATGGACTCTTCGCTCCTGACCTACCCGACGATAACCCACGCACCACCTCTTCCTCAGAGGCTGAGAAGAAACCTTGTTTTATCTCAAATTCTTAAAAGCATCAAAACTCCCAACACTTTTTTCCACCAAACAATAAGACTTAAGGTTAGCATGCATGAAATTTCAAAGTCATAAATCGCATAAACACATAATAAAGGAGAATGTTAAGACTTAAAAAACACAAAAAAACGCAAAAGCCATTTAAAACCCCTACAAAACCCTAAGCTCTAAACCTTAAATCCTAAAAATCTGTACACCCTAAATCTAAAAAACACAAAAAAAACTCTAAGCCCTAATCCATAAACCCTAAAAAATCCCTAAGAAATACTTAACCCTTAAAAACCCTAAAAAATCCAAAAAACCCCTAAACATAAAAAAAACTCTAAGCTCAAAACCCTATTATGCCCTAAATCATATATGTTAAACCCGAAAAAAAAACAAAAAAATACTCTAAGCCCTAAACCCTAAACCTATAAAAACGTAAAATACCTAAACTTAAAAAATCCAAATCCCTAAACCCTAAAAACATAGATAAAACCCTTATCCTAAAACCCTCGACCTTAAAAAAATCCTAAGCCCTAAACCTTAAACCCTAACCGAAACCCTAAATCATAAACCTAAAACCCTAAGAAACTCTAAACTCAAAACCTTAAGAAACCCTAAATCCAATAAACCATATAAAAACTAGGGTTGGGCGTTCGGTTCTTCGGTTCGGTTTAATCAAATCTCAGTTCGGTTCTTCGGTATTCGGTTTTAGAAAAGTGTACACCATATTTCAAACCAAACTAGATCGGTTCGGTTCGGTTTAGTTCGGTGTTTTTAAATTGGTTTTTCGGTGTCAACAAAAATAAAGAGAGAATATGATAACGTAATAATTGTTATTCACTTCACACTTCAAACTTCAAAGTAACAACTAACCGTCTAACAATAAAAGGTAAGAACATCAATTTGTTGTTCTCACTTCAAAGTAAGAAAATAAAATGATAAAATCATAAAGTAGAAAGTAGAAGCACCAAATTGCTACTCAAACTTGAATTAAATTGAGTTTTGTTTAGTTTAGACTTTAGATCTTTAGGGTTTACTATTTTGTTATTTAGATTTTTGCTATTTAAGTTTAGGATCTAAATATAAAAATTGAAATGGGCCAAGTAAAGTTAAAAATTAAGTAATATAATAAATACTTTTAAATTTATTTAATAAAACTTTGGTTCTTCGGTGCACCGTAGTTTCGGGACCCCTGCACCGAACTCCGAACCGAAGAACCGAAGTTCCGGAAAAAAAAACCGACACCAAACTGAAAAACCGAAGAACCGACACCAAAGAACCGAATTTTTTCGGTTCGGTTCGGTTCGGTTTTTCGGTTTTTCGGTATTTATGCCCACCCCTAATAAAAACCCTACAAAACCTTAGATTTAAACCCTAAATCCTAAAATCCAAACCCTAAACCTAAAAAACACCAAAAAAACCCTATGCCCTAAACCTTAAACCCTAAAAAACCCTAAGAAACACTTAACCCTTAAAGATAAAAATCCCAAAAACCATTAAACCTAAAAAAACTCTAAGCTCTAAACCCTATAAAGCCTTAAATTGTATATGTTAAACCCTAAAAAATAAAAAACAAAAAAAACCTAAGCCCTATACCCTAAACCTATAAAACCCTAAAAAAACTTAACCCAAAAAACCAAAAATCCCTAAACCCTAAAAATCTAGATAAAACCCTTAACCTAAAACCCTACACCTAAAAAAACCCTAAGCCCTAAACCCTAAACCCTAACCAAAAACCCTAAATCCTAAACCTAAAACTCTAAGAAATCCTAAACCTTAAGAAACCCTAAATCCTATAAACACTAAAATAAACCCTAAAACCCATTTAAAACCCCTACAAAACCCTAAGAACTAAAACCTAAATCCCAAAAATCTTTAAATCCTAAACCTAAAAAATACAAAACAAAAACCTTACGCCCTAAACCCCTACAACACTAATCTCTATACCCTAAAATATCCTTAAATTCCTTAAACCCTAAACCTAAAAAACATGAAAACCCCTAAGCCCTAAACCCTAAATCCTAAGAAACACTTAACCTTTAAGAACCCTAAAAAACCCAAAAACCCCTAAACCTAAATAAATTCTAAGGTCTAAAACCTATATACCCCTAAATCGTATATACTAAACCCTAAAACACAATAAAAAAACCTTAAGCACTAAAACCTAACCCTAAAAAACCTTAACCTAAAAAACCTAAAACCTAAAAACCAAGCAAAAACCCATAACCTAAAACCCTAACCCTAAAAAAAACCCTAACCTAAAACCCTAAACCATAAACGTAAAACCATAAGAAACCCTAAACCATAAGAAACTCTAAATCCTATAAACCCTAAAATAAACCCTAAAACAATAAACACAAAAAACCCTAAGCCCTAAACCCTAAACCTAAAAAAAATTCCTAAGAAACACTTAACCCTTAACACCCCTAAAAACCCAAAAAACCCTAAACCTAAAAAATTCTAAGCTATTAACTTTATTAAGCCCTAAATCATTTATGCTAAACTCTAAAAACACACAAAAAAAACCTAAGCCCTAATCCCTAAACCTAAAAAACCCTAAAAAATCTTTACGTAAAAAACTCAAAGCCCTTAATCCTAAAAACCTAGATAAAACCCTTAACCTAAAACCCTAAACCTAAAAAAAACCCTAATCCCTAAGCCCTAAATCCTAAACCCAAACTTAAAACCCTAAATCCTAAAACTTAAACCCTAAACCCTAAATCTTAAAAAACCCTAAAATAAACCCTAATAACCATTAAAAAAAAACTACAAAACCCTAAGCTCTAAAGCCTAAATCCTATAAATCCAAAACCTAAATATACACAAAAAAAACTTAAGCCCTAATCCCTAAACCCTCAAAAACCCTTTGAAACACTTAACTCATAAAAACCCTAAAAAACCCAAAAACCCCTAAGCCTAAAAAACACTAAACTCTAAACCCTATAAAGCCCTAAATCGTATATGCTAAACCCTAAAAAAAACACAAAAAAACCTTAAGCCCTAAACCCAAAACCTATCAAACCCTAAAAAATCTTAACCTAAAAAACCCAAAGCCGTAAACCCTAAAAATCCTAGATAAAACCCTTTACTTAAAGCCCCTAAGCCCTAAACCCTAAACCCTAAACCCTAATCTAAAACCCTAAATCCTAAACCTAAAACCCTAATAAACCCTAAACCTTAAGAAACCTTAAATCCTATAAACCCTAAAATAAACCATAATAATCATTTAAAACCCTAAGAAACACTTAACCCTTAAAAATCCTAATAAAACCCAAAAACCCCTAAACCTAAAAAATTCTAAGCTCTTAACCCTATTAAGCTATAAATCCTATATGCTAAACCCTAAAAACACAAAAAAAAAAACCTCAGCCCTAAACCCTAAACCTATAAAACCATAAAAAACTCAAAGCCCTAAATCCTAAAAACTTAGATAAAGCCCTTAACCGAAAACCCTAAACCTAAAAAAACCCTAAACCCTAAACCCTAACCTACAACCCTAAATCCTAAACCCTAAGAAACCCTACACCTTATGAAACCCTAAAATAAACCCTAATAACCATTAAAAACCCAACGAAACCGTAAGCTCTAAACTCTAAATCTTATAAATTCGTAAATCCTAAACCTAAAACACACACAAAAAAACCTCAGAAACACTTAACCCTTAAAAACCCTAAAAAACCCAAAAACCCAAAAACTCCTAAACCTAAAATACTCTAAACTCTAAACCCTATAAAGCCCTAAATCGTATATACTAAACCCTAAAAAGCACAAAAAAAAAAACTTAATCCCTAAACACAAAACCTATAAAACATTGAAAAACCTAAAACCCTAAACCCTAAAACCCTAGACCTAAAGAAACCCTAAACCCTAAATCATATAAACCCTAAAATAAACCCCTAAAACCCATTTAAAACCCCTACCAAACCCTACGCTCTAAACCCTAAATACAAAAAATCCGTAGCCCTAAACCTAAAAGATACAAAAAAACCTAAGCCCTAAACCCTAAACTCTAAGATACAATTAATCCTTAAAAACCCTAAAAATCTTAAAAACCCCTAAACCTAAAATATTCTAAGCTCTAAACCCTATAAAGCCCTAAACCGTATATGCTAAATCCTAAAAAAAACACAAAAAAAACCCAAAGCCCTAAACACTAAACCTATAAAACCCTAAAAAACCTTAACTCAAAAACCCTAAAAACCTAGATAAAACCCTTAACCTCAATACCAAAACCTAAAAAAATCCTAAGCCCTAAACCCTAAATCCTAACCAAAAACCCTAAATCCTAAACTTAAAACCCTAATTCCTAAACCCTAAGCTCTAAACCCTCAATCCTAAATATATGTACACCCTAAACTTAAATAACAAAAAAAAAATCCCTAAGCCCTACAGCCTAAACCCTAAAATACTCTAAGAAACACTTAACCGTTAAAAACCCTAAAAAACCCGAAAGCCCCTAAACATAAAAAAAACTCTAAGCTCTAAACCCTATTAAGCCCTAAATCGTATATGCAAAACCCTAAAACACACAAAATAAAACCTAATGCTTAAACTCTAAACCTAAAAAACCCTAAAAAACCCAAAGACCTAAACCCTAAAAACCTAGGTAAGACCCTTAACCTAAAACCCTAAACCTAAAAAACCCCTAAACCCTAAACCCTAAACCCTAACCTAAAAACTTAAATCCTAAATTTAAAACCCTAAGAAGCCCTAAACCCTAAACCTTAAGAAACCCTAAATCCTATAAACCCTAAAATAAACCCTAGAACCCATTTAAAACCCCTACAAAACCGTAAGCTCTAAACCCTAAATCCTTGAAATTCGTAAACCCTAAAACTTAAAAACACAAAAAACCCTCAGCCCGAAACCCAAAACCCAAAACCCAAAACCCAAAAAACCCATAAGAAACACTTAACACTTAAAAACCCTAAAAAAAACCAAAACCCCTAAACCTATAAAACTCTAAGCTCTAAAACCTATAAAACCCCAAATCGTATATGCTAAACCCTTAAAAACACAAAAAATAACCTGTGCCCTAAACCGTAAAAACCCCAAAGCTCTAAACCCTTATAACCTAGATAAAACCCTTAAGCTAAAACCTTAAACATAAAAAAACCCTAAATCTTAAACCCTAAAGCCTAACCTAAAACACTAAACCTTAGAAACCCAAAACCTTAACAAACCCTAAATCCTATAAACACTAAAATCAATTTGAAACCCCACAAAACCCTAAGATCTAAACCCTAAATCCTAAAAATCCGTAAACCCTAAACCTAAAAAACACAAAAAAAAGAAGCTAAGCCCTAAACCCTAAACCCTTAGAAACACTTAACCCTTAAAAACCTAAAAAACTCAAAAACCATTAAACCAAAAAAAAAAACTCTAAGCTCTAAACTCTATAAAGCCCTAAATCTTATATGCTAAACCCTAAAAAATACAAAAAAAAACAAAACCCTAAGCCCTACACCCTAAACCTATAAAACCCTAAGAAACCTTAACCTAAAAAACCCAAACACTTAAACCCTAAAAACATAGATAAAACCCTTAACCTAAAATCCTAAACCTAAAAAACCCGTAAGCCTTAAACCCTAAATTCTAAACCTAAAACCCTAAGAAATCCTATACCTTAAGAAACCCTAAATCCTATAAACACTAAAATAAAGCCTAAAACCTATTTAAAACCCCTACAAAACCCTAAGCACTAAACCTTAAATCCTAAAAATGCGTAAACCCTAAAGCTAAAAAATACAAAAAAAAAAAGCGAAACCCTAAACCCTAAACCCTAAATAACCCTAAGAAACACCTAGCCCTTAAATATCCTAAAACACACAAAAACCTCTAAACCTATAAAACTCTAAGCTCTAAACCCTATAAAGCCCTAAATAGTATATGCTAAACCCTAAAAAACACAAAAAAAAACCTAAGCCCTAAACCCTAAACCTATAAAACTCTAAAAAACATTAACCTAAAAAACCCAAAGCCCTAAACTATAAAAACGTAGATAAAACATTTAACATAAAACCCTAAACCAAAAAAAAGAAGTAAGACCCAAGCCTTAATCCCTAAGCTAAAACCCTAAATCCTAAACCTAAAACCCTAAGAAACCATAAACCTTAAGAAATCCTAAATCCTATCAACCCTAATAAACCCTAAAAATAATTTAAAACCCCTACAAAACCTTAAGCTATAAACCCTCAGTCCTAAAAATCCATAAGCCCTAAACCTAAAAAATATATAAAAAAACAAAACCCTAAACCCTATACCATAAAAAACTCTAAGAAACACTTAACCATTAAAAACCCAAAAAAGCACAAAAACCCCTAAACCTAAAAAACACTAATATCTAACCCCAATAAAGCCCTAAATCGTATATGCTAAACTCTAAAAAACACAAAAAATCCTAAGCCCTAAACCCTAAACATATAAAACCCTAAAAACCTTAATCCAAAAAAAACCAAAGCCTCAAACCCTAAAAACCTACATAAAACCCTTAACCTAAAACCCTAAACCTAAAAATTCTAAGCCCTACACCCTAAACCCTAACCTAAAACCCTAAGAAACCCTAAACCCTAAACCTTAAGAGACCAAAAATCCTATAAACCGTAAAATAAACCCTAAAACCCATTTAAAACCCCTATAAACACTAAGCTCTAAACCCTGAATCTTTAAATTCCCTAAACCCTAAATCTAAAAAACACGAAAAACTCTGAGACCTAAACCCTAAACCCTAAAAAACCCTAAGAAATACTTAACCCTTAAAAACCCTAATAAACCGAAAAACCCCTAAACCTAAAAAACTCTAAGCTCTAAACCCTATAAATCCCTAAATCGTATATACTAAACTCTAAAAAAAAAAAAAAAACTAAGCCCTAAGCCCTAACCCTAAAAAACCTTAATCTAAGAAACCTAAAGCCCTAAAGCCTAAAAACCAAGCAAAAACCCATAACCTAAAAAAAAACTAAACCCTAAACCCTAACCTAAAACCCTAAATCCTAAACCTAAAACCTTAAGAAACCCCAAACCTTAAGAAACCCTAAATCCTTTAAACCCTAAAATAAACCCTAAAAACCATTTAAAACCCCTATAAAACCCTAAACCAAAAAAAAAAAAAAAAACGAAGCCCTAAACCCTAAAAAAATCCTAAGTAACACTTGACCATTAAAAACCATAAAAACTCAAAAACCCCTAAACCTAAAAAAACTCTACCTAAAAAACACAAAAAAAAAACTAAACCCATAAAAACCTAAAATATCTAAAAACAAACCTAAACCTAAAAAGCACCAAAAAAATACCTAAGCCCTAAACTCTAAACCTATAAAATCCTAATTACCCTTAACCTAAAAAACCCAAAGCTCTAAACCCTAAAAACCTAGATAAAATTCTGAACCTAAAACCCTAAACCTAAAATAATCCTAAGCCCTAAACCCTAAACACTAACCTAAAACCTTAAATCCTAAACCTAAAATTGTAAGAAACCTTAAACACTAAACCTTCAGAAACCCTAAATCCTATAAACACTAAAACCATTTAAAACCCTTACAAAACCCTAAACTCTAAACCTTACATCCTGAAAATTTGTAAACCCTAAACCCTAAGAAACACTTAACCCTTAAAAACCCTAAAAATTCCTAAACCTAAAAAACTCTAAGCTCTCAATCCTATAAAGCCCAAAATCGTATATGCTAAACCCTAAAAAACAAACACTACAACAAATTTGGCCTAAGGCAATATCAATTCTAGACAACACTTGAAAAGTGTCGCCAAAACTATCTGTGGAAATGCTTTTAAGGCATGGCCTTAGGACAAGGCTTTTGGCCACAAAAACATTGGAAACACTTATATAGCGTACTCTTTAATAGTATAAATTACACTTTATAAGCGTTGCTGAATCATAATATAATTGGAAACGCCTAATTATACATATGACTACACTTTTAAAGTGTGTTATTTTTATAATTTTAAATACAACATCTTATAAGTGTGCCCTTATAATTTTAATAAAATTCACCAAAATAATAATACTTCCCTCCATGTATCTAATTTCCCCCCAATTTCTAAAAGGCAAAACTAAAAAGTTAGTATGCCTATTTTTCTACAATTTCTCAAAAGAAAAAATAAGTAGTCAAACGCTTATTTTTTCCCCCAAATCAGAGAGCGATGATATTAGGGTTTCTTCGCCCAAAAACCTTATAAGAGTTCCTCTAAAAAAATTGTTGAAACATTTTCACTCGCTTTTTACTTCGTTCCATGTTTAAAGGTACAAATTTCTTCACTTCCTTGCAATGTTGATCTCTAAAATTAGTTATAGATATATATAATCTGAACTTTGAACATGCCAAATGCCTAGGTACATAACTCTTCTACCATATATATATGGGTCCCAGTAGAAGATAGTACCGGTTGATGTCAGATGAGGAGTTGATGAGGCGGTGAGGCCTTAGGTCCTGGTGAACATCACTGCCATAGGAGTGTATTATCCTCTCTATGTTTGAAGCATAACCCACCAGGGATTATTCTTGAGGTCTGGTTTGATGCTTAGGTAGATATTTATGTCACTTTTACCTAAATGAAATTTTTTTGTTTTGGTATTTATGTATTTGATTCTTTTTATGTTTTTAGGTTGTGGACGATAGATCCAAAAAAATCAATATATAGTGTCTTTGCTATGTTGTTTTCGAATTTTACTGGCTCTACTAATCTATTACATTAATATTTCTTCCAAAACCACTACCTTCATTATTAAAAGTAGATTAATAACTTAAATTTTTTTGTCATTTCCATGACAAATGAGTGTCATAAGGAAAATGAAGGGAAAATAGGGGAAGAGTGTCATAAACTCTTATTACCTCACAAAAAAAGTATTGTACAACTTATTACCTCTCTTCGTTTTAGTGTCAAAATATTGGTCGGTCAAACACATATGAACTAAGAAGTAGTAGTCGGGGAGTTAATCAATCATGAAAACAAAAGTTTGTGGAAATAAAGTTTGAGACTTTGGTCCAAAGGGAATTTTGTTTGCTTTTACTACTTAAACTAAGAGACAAAAAACAAATACAGAAAAAAAGTATATATATTTATTTCATCTCCTTAATTAGTAATATGTGGATTTTATTATGCATTTATATTCTATTGAATATAAATAATGATGAACAACGAGAATGGCATGCATCTGTTAATTCATATGTAATAGACCATAGCATTATGTCATCACTAGATAGTTGTTCATACAGAAGATGATTTCGGTTGCTCTCCATTAAGATTATGGTCAGAATTTTTTAATTTTTTTTTTAAAAAAAAAGTTTTTATGGTTGTGAACGAGATGAAGCAGTCACTGTTGATTGCCCATAAATGAATATGTGGTGTGTGTGTCCAAAGTCCACTAGTTTTGGGTGGCATTACTCTTATTGATTCAGTTTATGCAGTTTGATGAACAAAAGGATCTAGTTACTCTTTACCATTCTCAAAAGGTGGTATTGTTAGACTTTGAAGGTCCTTCTCCGATAAGATTTAGGCATGTTATATTTTTATTTGTTCATCATTCTAATATCAATCTCCAACCGAAGAAATTTGAATGACTAAAGGCACTTGTCAAACAAAATTGTCAACTGGACAAAGTTGAGGCTGCAACAGAAGCTAACAAGAAATCTTTAATCAAAACAGGTCCAAAATTTATGAAGAAAGGTTTAAAAGTAGATGAATGTGTATGTGCATCTTTGATTTGTGTAAAGACGTGGATCATTTTTAGTGATGTCCTACTTCATTTGTCTAACAATGTATATCTTGCTCACTATTCTTTATAGGAGCGAATGTGTGATAGCTTCTTCGGCAACAGGTTGAGGGAGTGGATTCAGTAAAGCAACAGAGGCATTTTTGTAAGTGCTTCTTTTGCTAGAATAGAAAGAAATAATAGAAAATGAATACAAGGCGTTTATGTAACTGCATTACGGGCAAGTGAATGTGTGTACGTATGTGCATGTTCTCTTGTAAACTTATGCATTTAAGTTAAGACATTGCCATATATATATGGAACCAACTTAATTGCATGTGATTCACTTGTAGAAAATAAGGCATTGTGTTAATAAAGTATTGATGGTGGTTACCAACCAACATAAACATTTGTCCAGATCATTTAAATCACGTTGAATTTTCGGTTATATCTATAGACTATAGTTCCATAGAAAGTGTAGATTCTATTTCACGTGAAGGTGGTTGATGGAGGCAGTTCAGGTTACTTTTCAAACATGCATGGATGCAAGTGAGTCCCATCTATCTAATTCTCTTCTGATGTCATTACTCTATTTAAATGGGAATTCAGAAGAAGTTACTATGCTGATTATAAATAATGGCATAATTCAATTGCTTCATTTATGTGCTGGAACTATAAATCTTATATAAAAACACTAATTACTTATTAGATTTGTTCATTTATCTATAATAAATTTAACAGATGTAAAATGGAGAATTTTAGCTCATTAAGTGTAAAAGGACACTTGTTCAAGTCTAACTACATTACCATGTTATGTAGCTAGTTTGAGCCTATATTATCTCCAGTAAATATGCTTTATTTATTTACATGCTGACGGAGAACTCCCTTCTAATTAAAGTGATGAATAGGCGGCTTCTTATGATGGAATAAACAACGTTCAAGCTAGAATGACAATTTCTTCAGCTTTGATAATTGGTTCTATAGTCTGGAGGATGGAAAGATCACTTACTTCATACAAGACAAGATGGGATTACATCATATGAGAAATTGTGATATATTTTTGTATCAGGTCCTATCAATAAAGACTAGTGTAGCATCAACATGTACTCATGATTGCACAAGAATAGAAAGAAGAGTAATTTTTCTTTTCCTCAACTTTTTGTACTAAAAAGTAATATCTTCTTATACTTTAAAGTTAAACTAATTGCAAAGCCATTAGTCCGTGGCCAAGTAACCAAAATTGGGTGAAGATGCCATACTTCCAGCCATTAAAAAGTATCAACCATGAAAGTATAAAGTACCAAATAGATGAGGACATGAGGTTCCTAATTAATTTTCTTTCCATTTTCATGTGTTCATGCATAGGTCGCAGCAAAACCACTACTATGGATGCTCTCTCAAAAGCTGTTGGCGTCTTCCCAAGGAATGATAAATTGTTGATTGAGAGCATTTACAAAGGTCTTATGTTCTGGGATCATATTTGTTGTCCAAGTTGATCGTTTATATTTCTGTTGGAGCTGCATTTCCACTACTCTTTTGTGGCATCCTATACCCAATTACTTGACTTCACCATACCATTTCAAGGTGAGTTTACCACTGCTTATGAGTTGTAAACATATATGAGTTGTTGATAAGTTTAAAGCTGTTAAGGCAATTTTATGTGAACTTTCTATGCAAATTCGAGCATGTTTTTCTCAAACATAATAACATCTTGTAAGTACCTTTTCAAATGTAAGGCGCTTGTGTAAGTGCACACTTTTTATGACTGTGATCTCTGGGCCAATATGTAAGTGGATTTACGTGAAATAATCCTGGCCATATCTTATTTTATGTTAAGTATATGAACTCTAATTTTTCCCCTTTTCTTTTTTCTTTGTAATTGGTTTATGAAGCTATCTGTAACTTTCTGCTGCTAGTCTCATGGTGTAAATATCATTTTCATAAATGTGCTTATATTGAGATGTTAATTCCCCTCGAAGTTCTTCACGTTTATTTCTCATGAAAAAATTAGTGACTCAGAAATAGTTAATTAGAATTTAGAGCCATCATTAATGCATCTATTGATTGTTTAGACGCTGCTTTGCTTTGTTCCTTCTATTACCTGATTGTTCCTTTGCACTGATTAAATACTGCTTTTTGTAAAGGTCGATGACATGCTGAAACAAAGAGACAACATCCACTCTTCATTCACAGTTTCAAGGTCAATTGCTAATCTAAGTGGCAATGGGAGCGGACATTTCATTAATGGAAGTAGTAGTAAAGTCCTTGGCGAACATTATAATACTGATAGTCCAGGGGAAGATGTAAGCTCAAACTCCAAAGCCCAGTTCTCCGAATCTTTTTCTTCCAACTTGGGATTTGCTCTTTTCCATCGCTCTTGAAGTATGTATGTCACATCTACATGTTACTGATATTCACTTTTTGGGAGAAATGAATTTATTGTGCTGATTGAATGTAAAGGAGCAAAGATGGAATACAAACAAAATGTGTATGAATAAATGATCTCAATTCCAAAATGGGGTGTATTGAATATCGTCTTTCTCTGTGTCTTTTTGTTTGTCGATCTGTTTAGATGATAGTTGTTTATGCCACCACATCTTTTAAACTCACCTCTACGACAAATGTTAGTTCAGTTAGCATTATGGAGAACAACTGTTACATTCTTGAAAAGCTGCTATTGAATCAATAATAAGCTAACAAATAGTTCACACGTAACCCGTACAATCTACAAACTGAACAAACAACAGATTCTTTGAACTTTAGCTTTTCCTGTAATGAGTGAATTTTGCAATATGCATTCTATCGCAGCAACTTATTTGTAAGTTTTGTCTATTTATTTTGTTCTTTTAATTCGGATGCAGAAGGGAAATCCATTGCTAAAACATATCAGAAATGTGAGGTGAACTTCTTTTGCTCTTTATTTGCAGTTTGAAGGGCTACCGATATCAGTGAAGAATCATATAATTTCTGACAATAGGTACATGCATACAGTTGGTATCCTTTTTCCAAATAGTACATTTGTGTTGTTGCTTGGCATTCTTTCCTTCTTTATTTTTCCTTCTCTTTTCTGGTGTAGTACTTTTGGAGAAGGGAATTGTTATTATCAGGGTGGTCCTCTTCCAGTGATACCTCCCCACACATATGCTGCTCCTCCACCTCGTAAAAACAGAGATTTTCTTAAGGGATGGTACGTAATTTTTCATTCATTAATTTCTCTCTTACTCAAACTTTCATTTATTGCTTAATTCTCCCTAATTCACACCTATATACATTTATCGAGAAAAAGGTCAAAAATACTTTCAAACTAAGTGGAATATCTCTACTTAGTTTACGAGAGATAGAAATTATATAATATTTGAATCAAATTATAAGGGTATGCCTTTTAGTATGGGTGCCAATAGTAGCATAGTGTTGTAGTCATCCTTCCTCTTAGGCTCTTGCATATTACAATATAGATATTTTCATGCTGCCTTAATCAGAAAATAGAGTCTCACGAAGACTCAATATCCCAATGGTACTATGGTTGTGCAACTACTATATATCCTATGAAGAGATTTTCCACTCTTTGCTTTGTAGAGTCGGGGTTGTGGGTAATGGTGTTCTATTTAGAATCGACCATGTTAGAAGTCTAAAGGAAGAGAAGTACTTCTTCAGATGTTATCAAGCCTTTACTCAAAGTTGTATATTTATTACAAAAAGTGGTATGCTTGCTTTGAAATATGTGTGAAAGAGGAATTGTTACATGTGTGAATTTCTCTCGAGAATTTTAATATTGGGTTAAATTTCTTACAAATTTTTAATATATTTTGATAAATTTATATATGATTTCTCAAGTAGACATTCTTTGAATTGTTTTGATAAAGTTATTCATGTGCTAAGGTTACAACATTGTGGTGTGTCTTGAGTTTCTTCTTTCATTTGTATTATTCCTGGGTGATGCACTACTGAAAACTTCAAGAAGATCAGTTGTATCAATCAAGAAGGGTCAGTGCCTCCCAGGCCTCTGGATGCTATGCCCTGTAAGCATATTGTTGTTGTATTTCTTCCATACTTTTAGACTTTACTTCAATTTGTCCATATTTGAACAGTGGTATTAATTACTTTCTTGAAATTATATCATAATCATGATTTTGTTAACTTGAGTCCAGAATTTAGTTTAGATTGTCTTTTGGACTATCCTCTTATTAGTTTATCTTAAATTAGTGGGGCATGACTATGTATATCACTGTTTGATAAATCAACATGCTGATTCCTTGGAATGTTTGTTGTTATTTTGTACTTATTTTGTTTTCTCAGCTAAGATGACTAGTGCAGTGGTGCTTATTTAGTTATTTTGGGTAAAAGCTAATAATTAGTTCTGTTGACATGATTTTCTCAATCATGAAATGCATGAACTGGACATATATCATGAAACTTCTTCTTGTAAACTAGAATTTGAACTCTTCATTTGTTACACTGTCATGATAGAAGTGGCTAATATGTGGTTACAAGCCACAAGGAGCATATGATTTATCCGTTAGTTTTAGTGCAGCAGATTTATGTGATCTTTGTTGTTTGTTCCTCCTTTTTCAAAGCTCTTATAGGATGATTAACCATGACTAGTGTCGAGTGTGAATTTTTTTCTAACATTTAATTTTCTTTTGAGGGTGTAGGAAAATGCAGGTGATAAAATTTGAATAATGTCCTAGGTCAACTCAATATATTCAAGCGAACGATATTAGTGTGTTTGAACTATTATTATAGATGTTTGAATACATTGTGAAATTTATTTCTAGTACACCTTTTTAAGATATTTCTTTCTATGTCTGTAGTACAAGACATGTTTTTTGAAGTTTATTGTAAATCTATATATTGAATTATTTATTAGCTAATTTGATGTTTGAGATCATTTATATTATACAATTATGTGATTAGTGAATTTATCCAAACCAATGTTTTTATTTTTCAATTAGAAATTGTGGCTATTAAAATTATAGACAATGTTGACACACTTTAAAAGTGTTGCTACAGGGATGCCAATTGTGAGGCTTATTGATTATAAAATGTAGTATGTACATTAGAAAAGGCTACACTTTATAAGTGTTGCTGTTGAAGAGTTATAAAAAGCTACGCTTTTAAAGTGTGGCCTATAATAAAGCAAAGGCCACGCTAGAAATTGCAGTTTTATTGAATAAAAGTGTTGCCAATGAGATGCTACAAAGTGTGGTCTTTGTACCTCATCGGCCACGGTTCTATGACAACACTTGAAAAGTGTAGCCTAAGGTCAAAGGTTACGCCTTTTTAGGCCACCGCAGAAAAAGTGTTCCCTAAAGTAAAAAAATGTTGCCTTTTATCAAAGGACACACTTTTTGCTAGTTTAGGCCACACTTTACAAGGGTGGCTGAAAGCCTAAAATGTTGTAGTGAACAAACAAAAACCCCAAGCACTAAGCCCTAAACCATAAACCCATAAAACTCTAAAAACCTTAACCTAAAACACCCAAAGTCCTAAACCCTAAAAACCTAGATAAACCCTTAACCTAAAACCCTAAACCTAAAAAAAACCCTAAGCCCCAAACCCTAAACCCTAACCTAAAACCCCAAATCCTAAACCTCAAACCCTAAGAAACCCTAAACACTAAACCTTAAGAAACTCTACATGCTATAAACCCTAAAATAAACCCTAAAAATCATTTAAAACCCCGACAAAATCCTAAGCTCTAAACTCTAAATCCTTAAAATCCATAAACACACAAAAAAAACCCTAAGCCCTAAACCTTTAGAAACACTTAACCCTTAAAAACCCTAAAATACCCCAAAAAACCCAAAACCTAAAAAGCTCTAAACTCTAAACCCTATATATCCCTAAATAGTATATTCTAAACAATAAAAAACACACACAAAAAAAAACCTAAGCCCTAAACCCTAAACATATAAAACCCTACAA
The DNA here is from genome assembly GCA_029582725.1 of Solanum chiquidenum. Classification (NCBI taxonomy): domain Eukaryota; kingdom Viridiplantae; phylum Streptophyta; class Magnoliopsida; order Solanales; family Solanaceae; genus Solanum; species Solanum chiquidenum. Next base: position 25,320 of record JAJOOS010012229.1, read on the forward strand.
AACCATAACCTAAAAAACCCAAAGCCCTAAACCCTCAAATTCTAGATAAAACCCTTAACCTAACACCGGAAACCTAAAAACACGTAAGCCCTATACCCTAAACCCTAACTTAAAACCCTAAATCCTAAACCTACAACCCTAAGAAACTTTAAACCCAAAGTTTTATAAACTCTAAAATAAAACCTAGAAACCATTTAAACCCCTAAGCTCTAAACCCTAAATCCTAAAAATCAGTAAATCCTAAGCCTAAAAACCCTAAGAAACACTTAACCTAAAAAACACTAAAGAATCCAAAAACCCTAAACCTGAAAAACTCTAAGCTCTAAACCCTATAAACCTTGAATCATATATGCTAAACCCAAAAAAACACAAAAAAAAAATCCCTAAATCCAAAACCTATAAAATCCAAAAAAACCTCAACCCCAAACACCCAAAACCCTAAACCCTAAAAACGTAGATAAAACCCTTAACCCAAAACCCTAAACCAAAAAAATCCTAAGCCCTAAACCCTAAACACTATCCTAAAACCCTAAATCCTAAACCTAAAACCCTAAGAAACCCTTAATCCTAAATACAATAAACCCTAAAATATATCCTAAAACCGTTTAAAACCCCTACAAACCCTAAGCTCTAAACACTAAATCCTAAAAATCCGTAATCCCTAAACCTAAAAAGTGCAAAAAAAAATTCGACCACCAAACCCTGAACCCTAGAAAATCCTAAGAAATAGTTAACCCTTAAAAATCCTAAAAAACACAAAAACGCACAAACCTAAAAAAATCAAAGCTCTAAACCCTATATCCTAAATAGTCTATGCTAAACCCTAAAAACACTCACAAAAAAAACCTAAGCCCTAAACCCGAAACCTATAAAATCATAAAAAACCTTACTCTAACAAACCCAAAGCCCTATACCCTAACCTAAAACCCTATATCCGAAACCTAAAACCCTAAAAAGCCATAAACCCTTAACCTTAAGAAACCCTAAATCCTATAAACCCTAAAATAAACCAAAAAACTATTTAAAACCCCTACAAAACCATAAGCTCTAAACCCTAAATTCTAAAAATCCATAAACCCTAAACCTCAAAAAACACAAAAAACCCTAAAGCCTACAAAATACTAAGAAACACTTAACCCTAAAAAACCCCTAAACCTAAAAAATACTAAGTTCTAAACCCTATAAGGCCCTAAATTGTATAAGCTAAACCATAAAAAAACATAAGAAAAACCAAACGCACTAAACCCTAAACCTGTAAAAGCCTAAAAAACCTTAACCTAAAAACCTAAAGCCCTAAACCCTAAAAACCAAGATAAACCCCTTAACCAAAAAAAACTCTAAGTCCTAAACCCTAAACCTAACCTAAAACCCTATATACTAAACCTAAAATCCTAAGAAACCCTAAACTTTAAGAAACCCTAAATCCTACAAATCCTAAAATAAACCCTAAGAACAATTTAAAATCCCTACAAAACCCTAAGCTAACCCTAAATCCTAAAAAACCATAAAAACTAAACTTAAAAAACACAAAAAAACCCAAAAATCCCTAAACCTAAAAACCTCTAAGCTCTAAACCCTATAAAGCCCTAAATCGTATATGCTAAACCCTAAAAAACACAAAAAACCTTAAACCCTAAACCCTAAACCTATAAAACCCTAAAAAATGTTAACCTAAAAAACCCAATGCCCTAAACCGTAAAAACCTAGATAAAACCCTTAATCTAAAACCCTAACCCTTGCAAAACCCTAACCCTAGCAAAACCCTAACCTAAAACACAAAAAAATCCTAAACCCTAAACCTTAAGAAATCCTAAATCCAATAAACCGTAAAATTAACCCAAAAACCACTCGAAAC